>CM039680.1:154197546-154455046 GCA_022537955.1 Schmidtea mediterranea | reverse complement strand
TGATATATGTGAAGTCTAAATGTAAAAAATGTTTTCAATAATAAAGTTTTTAATAATAAATTCATTCATCAACATTCACGCCGGCGTTCATTTTCATGACTGGTTAGTTTGGGCCACCGATGGTACGCGCCGGCGTGAACGTGTTAAATTGAATTACTTTGTCAAAAATTGCAATTTTTTGTTTTTTTCAGTCAAATTAACTGACTTCAGCAAAAATATATATTAAATCAAAATCCGTAAATCTACAGTCTTACTCCGAATATATAACGCGAGAGTTATATTAGAAAATGCGCTCGTGCTATATTATAGTGGTTATTAAGAATTTTGAAAATATATTTAAAAATTATTTTAATTTGAAAATTTGAATTTAATTAAACATTTTTAATTAATATAATAAACTTTAATTTGTTTAAATTCAAATAATTTGTTGAATCTTTATAAAATGAATATCGAAACAATAGTTTCAAGTATAAAGAAAACAGGTGAACCAGGAAAAAGTTGCCAACCAATTGCTAATAGAATTAACGAATCAGTATTGAGCGGTCGGAAGAATAAAAGAGCATTCTACTTTAAGCGTTAAGTTATCCAAATATTTACACTCGTAACAGCAGAAGATTAGTTACTGGTGAAAGGTCACTTGAATATGAAGAAATTGAAAATAAAGTTGAAAGCTCTTGCTGTTCGCAATGAAATTATGACACACAAAGATAATGATGAGTTGAAAAAATTTCAATCATCATCGTATGGATAGAACGTTTCAAGAAGCGAAACAATTTAATTTCACGACGTTTTACAACTGTCAAGAAGATTTCATATAATTTTGATGATATTTTTAGGAGTTTCATTCAAAATTTTCATAATATTATTCTAAAACTGAATATAAAATATAATAGATTTCGATGAAGTACCACAGTACTTTGAGTGTTATTTCGAAAGTTGGCTTACTGAATTTACTTGCAAAGTTTTACAATTTATTTATAAAGATTATTATTGTAAAGTATTGCTTGATGCTGCTTAAAAAATCTTTGCAAAAAGGTGAATCAACCAATTTGGAAATTGTTTCTGTGTCTACCAGAAATCAGTGGAAAACTATATTTACCACCTTTAGACGAGGAAGCTTGTGAAATCTCAAGTTTTATTTATGAAACTGCTTTACCAGAAAAAATATCCACATTGTTTATCACAAGGAATATTACGGTTTAAAATTAATAAAGCTTAGAAATTTAAAATTTTAGTTTATTTTTATTTATATATAATTACTAAAATATAGTATTTCAAATTTTTAATAATTAAGAATAAAATACGTGTTATATTTGAGTTCGCATTTAATTTGAAAAAAATATAGTATTTTAAACTTTTAATATTTTAGAGAATCTCAAATATAACATGTACGTATTACATACGAGGTAACACTGTGGTTGTGGTCATCTTCATTTTTAATTATCTATAAATATCATCACCTAATGTAGTTTTGTTTAATGTTTGTGGTAAAAATTGGTTTTGTTTTGGATGTATTCATTGAGTCAACTGAGTTCTGTGTTTTCATTATGTAAGTTTTAGGCAAGTGAGTTTATAAACAATAATTTTTGAAAAATTAATGAATCCGGTAGTCACAATAAAAATATTTATATTGGAGATTTGTGAGGTTGTGATTTAAAGGGCCATTAGTAATGAATGTTTGGCGGATGTGAGCTAGTAAGTCTGTGCCATGGAGCTTTCTGATTTTATTAGAAAGTATTTTGAAGTTTTCTAATGCTTTTTCAATCTTGTTTGTGTCAGAGCAGTCTCTACGGGCTTGTGTCTTTTAGCTTATTAGCAGCGCGATCTTGCTTTGAAATACGTTATAGCTTTCACAAGGGAGAACGTAGCCATAGAAAGCACTGCTGTTGTTATTTTAAACTAGTTTTGATGTTAAAGAATTCAATGATAAAAACAGATAACATTTAAAAAAAATGAAACCAAATTTGAATAGAAACATTTGAATAGCACCCTTTACAAAAGTCCATGAAATAAACTGTTATTTTTATCAAATGTTCATGACAAATTTATAAATAAATTATTTTTTATAGTTTAAATACAAAAAATTCGAAAAAAAATCAAAAACTTTATTTACTGAACGCAAACTTTCGGCTTTGTCTTCTAAAAGACTTGATAAAGGCAAAGCTTAAAATCTTCGTTGTGAAAAATTATTTTTTTTATCATTTGTCAAATTGAAAATAAATTTAATTCAATTATTAATTCAATTATTTGATATTTTCACATGACACTTTAAATTGCTCAATTAATTTATATTATTGGAAATGTGTAACTTAAGTATTATTAATTAATTTGACATCAATTTAAGAAAATCCAATATCACTGCGGACAATTTTCCGCATCGCCACCTTACCAATGAAGAGTTATCTCCTCTTATTCTCAGCGAGAGTCCAGATGAGGATGCTCTAGTTCGTATGGTAATGTATAACGGATTTGCTCTGCATCAACGTACGAGGGACAAATTAATTATTTGGAATGCTTGTAAAAAATATTAAAATGATTTCTGTTTTAATGATATATAAAAAAATTAGTTAAACGTAAGTGGATAGTTTATGAAATTCTCAAAACCTTGCCATTTGATTCGATAAGGAAGTGCATGTCAGTTATTGTTAAGGATAATGCGACTGGGGAAATTTCCCTCAATTGCAAGGGGGCGGATTCAGTTATGTTTCCAAAAATAAGTAAGTTTTACATTTTATTTATATATAAATTTGATCTGGTGCTTAAATTTTGATGATTTTAGTTGCCAATTCTGACAAAGATTTTGAAATTATTAATCAAACAAAAGCTGATATATATGCATATGCCAGTAATGGATTGAGGACGCTAGTGATGGGCAAACGTGTAAGTAATTTGCATAAAATCAACGTATTTAATGCCATTATTGAAGGTAAAAGTAACAATAATATTATTTGGGTTAGTTCTCAATGTTGTCGTTAATTTCCTGGATTTGTTGTTTATTTTATTTTAATTATAGGGAGCAGTGTGCTCCAACGTATATTTATCTTGAGAATCACAATTCTTTGGGAGTTAAACTTTTAATATTTTTGTTTAAATAAAGTATTTTTTTAAAATTTTAAATCTTTAATTTTAAAAACTTTTTCTGTAAATTTTATTTCAATAAATACCCAAAAATTAAATCCACACTAAAAAAATTCTTAGAATAAATTTTCAATGAAAAAAACAAAACTTTTCACCAAATTAAAGGATATATTCAATCAAATTTTTTTTGATAAATCTTTTGGAAAGTCTTCATTAAAATCTTAGCAAATTCACATATTTTCAAATTAAATTATTTTAAATCTTTTTTTGTCTTTCATTATTAATTTCTTTTTAAACTTACAATTAGTATTTTAATTTGTATTTAATGTATCTTCTTTTTTCACTTATTTAAAAATATATTCTCAATAAATTAAAAAATAAAATCAATATTTTTATCGATAATTTAAAAGAAAATAAAATTTTTACAAATTCTTTATAATCAATAAAAATTCTTTGTAGTCAATAATATATATATATATATATATATATATATATATATATATATATATATATATATATATATATAAATGTTTGAATGGCGTTTTCTTTTAATAAAATCGTTGCCAAACTTATTTAATTATTTATTTATACAAATATTTTATTGATTTAGATACGCTAACGATTTTTATGATCGAATAATTAAAATTTGTAACAATAAAAAGTTTTATATTTTAATTAATTAAGTTGATTACATCATTATGTAATCAAGATAATCCGAAATTTAATCTGTAAATAAACCCCCCCCCCTCCCCCTATTTATTTTGTATAGCAGATAGCTCCTAACTACCTACTAAGGCTACAACGATTTCGAGCCCCTACTCTTACGAATTGAATATTGTAATAAAGTTAATGAGAAACTGTAGCAGAATTAACGATCGACCGGTTGTGTGAATTTAAAATGTGAGACTAAGTGAAGCCAAATTCGGTACTAAATGAGAAAGAGATAATCGATCAAGTTGGAGAAATTAATGAAAAGATAATCAAGATGATGAAAAAACTTAGGCGTGGATAAAAGGAAATGTTCCAGTGTAAATGAAATGAATAGTTAACAATGTGCGTAGATGAATAGAATAATGATGTTTGTTATAAATGAAAACAAAGGATTTGGAGTAACAACTGATCAATTTCGAAAATAATAGTCAGCAACCAGAGGAAAATGATGATTGAAAACGAGTATGATAAGTTGAGATAAATAATAATAACAAATGAGATAACAATAGCAACCGAAAGGTGTAAAACATACGGAAAAAGCCGAACACTTCATGAAAGCCTTTAAATAAATTCTGAGTGGACAAGCAAAACACAACTTAAACAGTGAAAGATGAAAATCACATATAAGGTACGGTAAAAGTTTCGATGCATTTCATTTCTCAGTGTTTATTTTGTAATGATATTTATGTTATACTATATGGGAATAATATTGGAAATTGAGATTTCAAACCGAGCTATCATAAGGATAGTACGCTTATCTAGATGGGGAATCCTGATCAACCTAAGGACAGGAAGGTAGTAGGATCCGTCGCAAATGTTGGGGAGTTTCTGGCGAGAGATTGATCACCTCTCTGGAAAACAAACCAATGCGATTGCTACAATTTTTGAATTGGGAAAGCGAGGGGGAAACCGAAAAAAAAAATAAAAATTGAAAAATTCGAATTATTAAGGAGCAGAAGGTGAGGGAGCTAAAAATCTCGCAAAGGTACTTATAGAAATATATGTTTTCCTAGCTAGTTGCGTGGCACCAGAGGACAGCGGCGGAAAGTCGAGTTCAGGATGTTATCAGCCAAGGGACTGGTAGCGCTGAACCGGTCGATACACAACCCGGATACCCACACCGAGCATCGAACATCCAAACGGCGGTGAGATAAGCGTAATCGGAAAAATGCTCTATCAAAAGACGACCAAGAATTGAAGTCAGTGTGAGGTCTTCAGCTTCTAAGATTAAACAAGTTACCCAACAGGTCACTGATGCACTCAATTAGGAGAGACGCAGATAATAAAAGGCCCACAGAGCGCCAGAAGAGAGAGAGACGATAAATTTATCATGCAATATTGTCGACTCTTTAACTTTAAAAATTCTTACCTTATGTAATTTACCTTTTGACCCTCTATTTACTTTTAAAAAATTCTTACCTTATGTAATTTGCCTACTATAACTGCTTTTAAAATTTTCAGCTTTAAAAATTACCCTTATGTAACTTAACTGTTGACTCTCTATTTAATTTAAAAAAATTCTTACCTAACCTACCATACTTTACTCTAGGCACCTTAAGATTACTTTAAGAACCTTAATTTACTTAAATTTATTCTAACGTACTTTAAATTACTCTGATGTACCTTAATTTACTTAAATGTACCCCAATGTACTTAAATTGACTTTCAACCCTTTAATTTACTTTAATTTACCTTAATTAACTCTAATATACTTAAATGTATTTTAATGTACTTTAATTTACTGTAATTTATCTAAATTTACTTTAATATACTCTAATGTATCTTAATTTACTTTAGACCCTTTAATTTACCTTAATTTACTTTAATATACTCTAATGTATTCTAATGTACTTTAATTTACTTTAGGTATTTTAAATTATTTTTATCTAGAGCCTAAATTTGCCTATGAAAATTGTGTGAACAAATATTTCAAGTGTTTTTTTTTAACAAGCCTATAAAATACCCCTGTCAATTTTTTTATCAGTAGGCGTTTCAAGTCATTTTTATTTTATGTCAATATTTACCTATAGAAAGTATTGAGACCAAATATTGCATTAGTTTTTATTACGAATTAAAAATATCCCTGACTATATCACATCTTAGGCGATTTGAGCCAATTTTAATTTTATGCTTTTTTTATCGTTAGGCGATTCAAGCCAATTTATTTTAGTCTTTTCCAAAAATACCCCCTGACTATAGTGTGATTAAAAAAAAATTTTGTGAATGAAAATACCCACTCTGACCATCTTAGGCGATTTGAGCCGTTTTTATTTTATGCTTATATTTATCTATATAAAGTATTGAGACCAAATATTGCATTGTTTTTTATTACGAGTTAAAAATACCCCCTGACTATAGTGTGATTGAAAAAAATAATTTATTCAAAAAAAATATTTCAATTTTATTTCAAAAATTCACCAAAATTTGAATTTAAAAAAAAATCGCGCCAAAAACTCGAAAAAAATTTCGAATACAATTTCAATACAAATCCGTCAAGCATTTTTGTTTGCAATTAATCTGATATCACTCCAACCTCCATTGAGATAAATTCTCTATAATATAAAATAAAAATTAATAATCTCCTAACAGAGATACACACTAACTTACCTTCATACACCAAAAGTCAATAAATCGGACCGTTGAGGACAGTCGGTACAACCTTGGATTTTTTAAATGTTTAAAATTTTCTTTGTATAACTTGGAATGTTGTTTATCTCAGTTAAACTTTTAATTTAATCACTATTTATTCATGAATTTAGTGATTTTTATATGAATTTTGGAATTATTCAAATCCAAAAATTTTCAGTTTACCCAAATTCGCTTCGTTCTTTAGAAATTTTGGAAAAAATCTCTTAATGCAATGGCAATAACTTGGATTTTATTCATAAAAATCAGTCTTTCTTTCATAACTTCTATAATTCTTTTTATTAGTATTTGATATTCTGTGATGAATTTTTATGTGCCAGATAGTTAATGTAATAAATTTAATAAAAAAAAAATTTGATAGATATAATAACATATTTTGGTTCTGTTGCTTATACGCAATTTCTGATGCCGTTGAAGCGTTGGAAATATCTTCGGAAAAAATCGTTATTTTTAAAATAAAGTATAAAAATAGCTACGATTTATTGTACAAGGTGCAATTTATTGATTAATTTACTAGTATTTTTATTATATAAATTTTCTGAATCAAGATTGTGTGCAAGTATCCTACAATATTAGTTCCTACCGAATGACGTAGCTCTTACCCAACATTCTATTTTAACTACGACACACACACACACACATTTATTATTGGTTAGATTTTTGATTGATTATATAAAATGCATTATGCTGTCTATTTAGCTCCAATTTAATTGACTTTGGTATATTGTGCAGTCATATAAACCATACACTATAGAAAATTTAAAAGTGCTAGAAAAATAAAAGCAAGTACACAAACACAACACATAATAAAAAATACATGTACTCTTATAATAAGTTAACTATAGACATTTTTAGAGAAAAAAATAGCAGAAGAATTTTTAATTTAAATTTTGAGGATTCTGCTCGGAATTTTCTCTTAAATCTTCGAAAGATTTAATATTAATTTAATAATTCATAAGTCTTAAGACATTTCTCTCGAAACAATACAACACCTAAGACCCGAACAAAAAGCATAAATTGTAAATTTTATTAATAAATTATAATAATTATATTCTTTAATAAAATTGTATTTGTTACAAATCTAGAATGAAACAACAATACCCAAAAATAATTGTTAAAATAAGCATATTATTAGGATTAGCCTACTTTTTTGAAATGGCAAATTTTTTAATTAAAGATGATCTTTAACTACAACCAGACATTAATTATTCACAAAATTTAAGAAATATCATTTTCTGTTCATGAAGTATTTAGTTTTTTTCTTTCAACGAAGTAGGTAGTTAGGATCACACTGGAACCTAATCCCTCCCCCACACTTTGCGAGGAATTAATTATGTAATTAATCACTGATTATCTTGATTACATAATTATGTAATCAAGATAATTAATTTTGTGTGCGCACAATTTTTTTGAATTTTGGCGCATTTTTTTTGAAATTCAAAATTTTGTTTCATTTTTCTAATTCAAATTTTTGTTTCATTTTTTTAGATCAATCTTTTAACATGATTTTAAAATGATAATATTTTTGACATGATTTTTAAATAGAATTTTTAGTATTATTATACATGTTGATAACGATCAAATTTTCAAAGAAATTTAGTGTTAACAAAATAATAATAATAATAATAATAATAATAATAATAATAATAATAATAATAATAATAGTAATAATTCAACCAATTAAAAACTTAATAAAAACTAATTCTAAACACATAAACACATAAAATAAACACGCAAAAAGATCAAAAATTTATTTAATTTTCATCATCACAAATCTTAGTTCAGCCAAAAAAATATGGACAACTTATTTCTGCTTGTAGTCCCAGCAGCATCTGCATCTAAATGGACAAGTCAACATTGAGTGATCTGCACCAACAATGCAGTCATCTTATCATTTTAAACCAGATCCTTGAACTGATTCGTAATACATCCGTACAATTTCTTTGATCTTGATTCCTGCCATTTGATAGATCCGTGTAGCCAAATATTCAGGAGCACAATACGAAAGCTTGTTTTTCATATTCGGAAAGAGTTTTTCCATCTTCATCAGAATTGTTTCGAATACGTATGCTTCTTGCTCGTCGATCATTTTTCATTTTTAAATCCTCAGAATTCAATATATTTAAACACAATCAGTGTTAAATAAATAATCTGGTATTTCTTCGTCGGTATTAAGATTATTAATAAGTTTTATAAAATTAAATATTTCTTGTACTAGACTATTTTATTCCAGTGTTTTTATCCCGCTTGCAAATTTTTTCCGCTTGCAAATACATTCACACAAAGAGGATTATACTTTACAAGTATCAATGCTGGAAACAGTTCCGGTTCGTAAATGTTTTCTGTTTTGGTAGTCAATTCGTACAAGTTGCTTCGCCAAGCCATGTCAAAGTTCAAAGATAATGATTGAATTTGTAAATCTTGAATCTGATATTTGAGATCCCTTTCCAACCCATTATCCTACATTTTCAGCTCTTGAAGAATAAGATTGGATATTTTCCGCTTCTATCCACTACATGTTGAGGTTTTCCGGTTGGGAACTTCATTCCGGTTACTTGTATACATATTAGGTAATCGATAACTAAAAGCTCTAATTGATTTACATTGACTAAAATTATTTTATTTTTGTAGAGTACAACCTAATCTATTGAAGGGTGTAATTAAATTTATTAAAAGTTAATTAAATTTTCATTGAAAATGACAAGTCAATAACAAGTAAACAAATGGAATTTTAATTAGTAGAGATTATATTCTATAAAAAAAATTTTCAGTGAAGAAGTAATATTGTTGGGAGAGTACATTAAGTGAATAAAATCGTTGAAATTACTGGAAAAAGTGGGATAGCTAAATATATCTAATAATTAGATGAAATATCAATTGATATATTAAAAATTACAAGGGTAATATACTTTGAATGGAGAAAATATATACCGAAGAGGAAAGTAATCATTAAAGTGAGAAAATATTTTTATGCTTTTTAATCAAAGAAATATTTTTTAGGCTTATAATCGATAAAATATTTCTATGCTTTTTTATTGATAGACGATTCCAGCCAATTTTTATCTTAGGCTTTTTATCGAGAGTCAAAATTACCTAAAAAATTTTGTGGATGAAAAAAAAATATTTCAAACAATTTTAATTCAAAAAAATGCGCCAAAAATTTGAATTTTAAAATAATCCGTCAAAAAAAAATTCGAAAAAAAAATTAAAAAAAAAATTTATCAAAAAAAAGATGCGCACACAAAATTAATTAAATTGTAATCAAGATAATTAATTTTGTGTGCGTATCTTTTTTTTTGATAAATTTTTTTTTAAAATTATTTTTCGAATTTTTTTTGACGGATTTTTTATTATTATTATTATTATTATTATTATTATTATTATTGTTATTATTATTATTATTATTATTAGTATTATTATTATTATTTCGTTAACACTAAATTTCTTTGAAAATTTAATCGTTAACAACTCTTTTGTAAAAATTATACTAAAAATTCTATTTAAAAATCATGCTTAAAATTTTATCATTATAAAATCAAGTATAAAAATTTATCAAAAAAAAATCATGTTTAAAGTTTTATCATTTTAAAATCATGTTAAAAAATTTATCTAAAAAAAAATGCAACAAAAATTTGAATTAGAAAAATGCACTAAAAAGTTTAATTAAAAAAATGCGCAAAAATTTGAATTTCAAAAAAATTGTCAAAAAAACATTGTGCGCACACAAAATTAATTATGTGGTTAATTACGTAATTAATACGTCGCAAAGTGGGGGGGGGGAAGGGTTAGGTTCCAGTGTCCTCCTAACTACCTACTCAACGATGCCAAGAAAATTAATTCAGATAGAAAGTTGTTGAATAATTTTTATTTTTTACTTAATTTTTAATTTTCAACTTATACATAACTCAGTTGGCTTTGATTTCGAATCTATATGATGTTGAGATATTTTCGATCAGTTCTTTTTTTCTGAAGTTTTCTTGATGACATTTATCAAAAAACGAAGAATTAACTATTTTTAATTTATTTAATATGAAAAATACACAATTTTTAAAAATTTATTTTCATTAATAAATGTCTTCAAAGAAATCTGGGCCACGGGATTATTTCAAGAAAATAGCGTTCAGACGGGATCCAAGGATAATTTATTCAAAAATTTATTTAAAAATGAATAAATAAAATTTCAAATATTTATACAGACATTTTTTATTCTCAGATCCTCAATGAAAACGAGTACAAAAAGTGGGAAGAAACTCTTTCAAAAGTTGAGGATAATTTGATAAATAATGAAAGCGAAATTAAGGAACTTTATGATTTAATTGAATCCAATTTGGATTTGGTTGGTAAGCATTAGATTTTGAAATTATTCTTTTGAAATTAAAAACTTTAATTTCACTATTTTGAAAAATATACTTATGTCACTGTAAAGTTATTTTTACACTCGCAGATTTCTATTTTACTAGATGTTATATATCAACTATGTGATAGTATGCCTCATTATATCTCCCAAGGCTTGGTTGCTCATGTGCATCCACGCGGTCAGTAATAAATGTTACAGTTAAGCTCTACACAAAGTATCAAAATCATATAGCAATATAAAGGTTCGAGTAGTCAATCGCCAAATCAATTAATTCTATAAAACAAAATGGGGAGAGATGCGATGAAATAATATACATTGTTTCCTAAAATTCCCTTTAAAATATAAATTGCAATAAACATTGTAGAATTATTATTGCAGATCTAGCTTTCATTTAACAACAATGAAATTGAATAAAATATAATAACTTTGGGTAATCGTTATTAAGATTATAATTTTTGTTTGACTAAGGGAAAAGTGAATTAAATAAATATTTTATATTATGTTGAATTATTTATTATTTGAATTAAATTTATTTTATAAATTAATTACTTTTTTAAATATTAATAATTTTAATACTAAGTTTAAATTATATTTAATTATTTCTTTTTATTTATAAGAATCACAAAACAATGGCATTGAATTAAATAAAAGAATGCGCCAATCCAATATATTTGAAAAATTTTTTGAAAATTTATAAAATCAAAATTTTAACCAAAGTTTAATAAATTTTAAATAATACATTTTTACATCTCTACACAAAAGTATTCATCGTGTAGCACAAACTTACATTCACTAATATTAATCAGTTCCATCGGTCAATTGTGATCAAGACCTTGACAGTGGAAATTACGGGTAGTCATTAAAATGTATATTGAATTGCACCCATAACATATATATTCATAGATTTAATTATTTCTTTTTCTTTTAAATGTTCATAATACATAAATAATTGATAGTCAGTTTATATACCAATTTCTTATTACAAATATAACAATAAATAATAACAATAAAAACAAATCTATATTTATTATATGAATACAACAACACAAATTTGTCAATAATTTGATGAATAAATTATTTTTAATAGATTCATTCCTCCAATCATTTTGGTTGCATTTCTTCGGCAATAAAAAACTGAACATCTTTGTTTTCTTCTATACCATAAATCCTAAGATTTACTGTAATTGTCCAAACTATATTATGAGGACTATCATTTGCACATTTTATTTTCGTGTGCTTCGTTTTGATTTTGTTCACTTGGTCTTTTTCAATTATGTTAAGATCTAGAACAATAATCTTCGTTGCTATGTCCAATAAACATCTCATTTAACGTTTGCATTCAATGATGATATTAACCATCGAATCATATTTTATAATTGATTTTATTTCTTTTAATTTATCATTTTTATTCATCACTAACACCTTCAAAACTTATTTCTTTTAAGTTATCAATATGACTGTCACCTTAAAACTTAAATATTCCACATTTTGTCTTTTTGCAACATCATTATCGATTTTATAAATATTCAATTTATTTGTATTAATAAAAAAAATATCTACAGTAGTTAAATTAATTAAAACATCATTATTCAAATTATAATTAGTAAACATACATTCACACTCATTCTAATTCATTCAATCTTTGTTGAGTACTATATACCCTTTTCCTGTGCCTTTGAGTCTTCAAGTACAAATGCTTTGACATTATGGTATGAATTTTTATAGACATACTTTTTTGTTCTGCCATGTGGTGCAAAGATAAAGAGGTTTCTTTTAGTTATTTTTAGACACAAAAAATTATTTAATTGGAGTCAGGTAAATTGTGTTTTATGATTTATTCGTTAAATAATAATTAGTTTCTTTCACTCTGATATTTTTCGAAATTCATTTCATCCTGGGAGCCACATTCAAAAGCACTTCCGAGAGTTAATATAAGTCCAATGAAAAATATTCAATGGAAAATACCTATCACTTCTTTTAGTAAGGATTACTTGGTGGACTGTTACTTGATAAGTATTCGGTAATCTTATAAAGTCCAGCAACGACTTAAATCGATCACATTCGACTTGGCAAATTGATTGATATTAGTAAACTCAATTTTGTGATACAGGATGAAAATAAATGTAAAATAGTTTGGTTTAAAATTTTAAACTATTTTGTTGAGAATTATAATTAAATTTTGTTAAAGTCTCTGTTTTATAAAATTTTAAAAAATTAATTTTTTAAAATTTGATATTGATTAAAGCAAAATTTGTAATTTTTAATAGAATCTTTTTAGAATATAAAGAAGAAATTTCATGTTCATACCTGACGATGACAGTGATTCTATCGAAATATATTGTAGTATAATATATGTTGGATTGGTGCTTTATTAATATATATTTGTATCAGTAATTAAAGATTTATTCACAAAATCCGACAGTGCACTGCAAAGCTCATCACGCCACAGTAGTTATAGAAAAAGAATAAATTTTAAAAAGGAGTGACATTCTGTGGAACTGATATTATTTTACGATAATCTTGCAAACATAAAACACATGTAAAGTCTCTCATTAACTTCAAATGAGAAATTATAATTTAATTTAGTATTTATTCTCATTTTAACATACATTTGGATTATACATTGGTATTCAGGGGCAATTGGATTGGAAGATAAACTTCAAGAATTTGTTCCTGAAATTTTGGAATGTTTCAAAGAAGCAGGGATTAATATTTGGATATTGACTGGGGATAAGAAAGAAACTGCAATTAGCATAGCTTATTCTACAAGATTATTTTCTCAAAATGAAACTGTCAAGGAAATCAGTTGTGAATCTGAAGTGAAATAAAAATGATTATTATGTGTTCTTATGTCGCTCCTTGCAGTCAGAGATAATCAATGTAATGTCTCAAATTCGTGAGGATATAGAAAAAAGCTTGTTCAATAGTAAACGCGAGAATAATGAAAAAACTTGTAAACACAAAGAATTTGTATTAGTTATTGACGGGTGCAGTTTGTCGGTAATTCTCACATCGGATGAACTGAAAGAAGAATTTCTTCATATCGCATATTTCTGTAATTGTGTTGTCTGCTGTAGATGCACGCCCATTCAAAAGGTTTCCTAATCATTTATTAACTAGTGAAATAATCTCGTTTAGGGAGAAGTTGTGTATTTAGTGAAAAAGTATTACGAAGTGCGAACATTGGCAATTGGCGATGGTGCCAATGATGTGAACATGATCCAAACTGCCGATATCGGTATCGGGGTTAGTGGCAAAGAAGGATCACAAGCCACATTGGCTTCTGATTTTGCTATCACAAAGTTTAAATACTTGAAGAGATTAGTTCTCGTTCATGGCCATTGTTCTTATGATAAACTTGCCAGAATGTCTTTGATTATGTTCTATAAAAATATGGTCTATTTTTTATCATTTTGTTGTTATTGTTAATATCAATCCTAGATTATATCATTAGTTATGTTTTTCTATCAAATATTATCTGGGTTTTCTAACTCACAAGCTATAGACCAAGTTACTCAGCTTATATTTCATCTCATTCAAACGGGGCTACCGCCGATTATTTTCGGTGTATGGGATAAAGATTTCAGCGATGAGATATTATTGGCCAATCCTCAGATTTATCTCACAGGGATTAATTCAAAGGTATTCAATTATAAAAGACACTTTTATTAATTTTTATTGATTTTTGAATGATTAAAAAGATATTAAAATTTTTTTCACAATTGATATGTTGGTAGATGTTTTCTATCCATATTAATTTCACATTATTCTTTCCACATAGTTCCTCCAAAGTTCTGGCTTTCTTAGCATAGTTTTTGATAAACCTTCTATAATAATTACATATACCCAGAAAGTTTCTTAGATTCTTTATGACTTTTGGCTTCTGGAATGACTTAATTGCTTCTAGTTTTGATGGGTCTGTTTTTATGCCATCCTTGTTAATAATAAGTCCTAAAAACTTTAGTCCTCGCCTAAGTATGTAACATTTTTCTGGGTTTATTCTCAAATCTGCTCTTCCAATTCTTTCTAGTACCTCATTCAGAACCGCATAATGTTGCTCTTTTGTCTGTATGAATATTAAAATATCATCCAAATAAACCACTGTCCCTTTTACGTTGCTCAGTATTTTTCCAATTAACTCCTGAAATGCTCCTGGCCCTGCAGCTATTCCAAACGGAAACAATATTGGCCTGTTGTTGTTGAATATGCTGTCTTTTCTTTCGAATCTTCTTCCAACTCTACCTGATAATAAGCATTTCCAAGGTCTATTGAAGTAAAATGCTTTGCTCCTTCCAATATATCTAATATCTCCGCATTATTTGACATTGAATGCACTTGCCTATTAGTAACCAGATTTAACTGTCTGATAACCGTGGCTCATCAGCTTATCCACCAGACTCTTAATCTTTGTAAAATATACCTCTGGCTCTTCATTCGTCTGCCTGTATTTGAATGTAGCTTTAATATCTTGACTTATTGTGGTATTCTTAGTAAACACTTTCTGCAGTTTTTCTCAATAATCTTTAATAGACGGATCCACGTCTAAATATTTCTTTTTAATCTCCTTATTAATCCAGAGTTCTTGATGAAAACCCGTTAATTTATCGACCCGGAAATACTTCTCACATTGTTGGATAAATATTCCCACATCTCTATCCTTTGTTAGTTCTTCTGGTGTAAATAAAAGTTCCAGTGACGTGGTCGACATATTATATGCTGTGAAAAAATC
Source organism: Schmidtea mediterranea (assembly GCA_022537955.1). Lineage (NCBI taxonomy): Eukaryota > Metazoa > Platyhelminthes > Tricladida > Dugesiidae > Schmidtea > Schmidtea mediterranea. The sequence goes on along the minus strand of CM039680.1, from coordinate 154,439,525 downwards.
TTCATTTAATTCAAAATTTGTATTCATTCAAATTTCAAAATTTATTCAAATCAAAATTATATCTTTCATATTTCCGAAAATTTAAAAAAAATTAACAATAGCATTTAAATTTTATTTTATGTTATATTTTAATAATAGTTTTTAATCAAATATTTAAAATATTTTTATCTAATTTATCAAAAGTTAATTTAAATCTTATTTTTATTTTTAATTATTTTAAAACTTAATTTATGTCCGTTGATAATTATGCTTAAATATCCTCATTCTATTAATTGAGAAATATTAATTTTCAATTGATAATACAACTAGTTTGAAATTCAAAAAGAGACCAAAATAAACTTAACAAATACTATTAATAAATCATTAGTCTTCATTTAGTTTTCAATTTATAGATCAATATCGATAGTAAATCGAAAAGACATTAATAAGTTGATATAAGACTAAATTAAGATAAATGAATTTCTAAATGCAAAAAATAGTCGTCTGTATCTTTCATGTAGATTTACCAGATACACTATTCGAATTCAATCTGATATAAGCAGAAAAATGGGTTCACTGCTGCTGAAAGCACAAATAATTGCTAGTACAATACAGTCATGTTCACCGACTAATACATCTGAATATAACTTTACTCTTTAAATCACCTCAGAAATTGTATTTTTAATTCAGTTGCTGGTTGGTGTATTGCTAGTCCGTTTAAAACCAAAAATGTTACCTGAATGTGATGTACAAGTTATCTTCTCATTTGTTGTAAATTTCCCGTACATTGATGAATTACCATCACTTGGTTCCAAAAATGCATTCTTCACTTATTAGTATCATGCATAAGAATACTGACAAGTTACTATTGACAAACATCCAATTGGAAACCTTGGAAATGTAAAAAAATTTGCAACTTTGAATTTATACAGCATATTTTAGGATTAATTTGTATAATAATAATTTAATTTGTAATGTCTCTTATGAGTTCATCTTTACTTTATTTGCTCATAAATATATTTCAAATGAATTGATCATTCCAGATGTATCGTCCTCGGGATTTTTGGCGGACCATCTTGGACTCGTTATGGCAGTCACTTGTCATATTTGCTGTCCCAAGCCTCTGTTATTGGAATACAGAGATAAGTATGGGAGAATTTGGGATCATCAGTGTATCTTGTGTCGTTATTGCAATGTTCTCACATATCATGATTGAATCTAGGCATTGGGTATATTTGATTTAATTTTTCTTTCAAAATTCTTTAATGATACTAATTTTTATTCTAGAAACCGCACTGTACCATTTAATTTTATAGAAATATTTATTTAAAGCTTGAAACCACTTTATTAAGTACAATTAACAGAATATTTATATATTTCAATCATTAAGGTACACTTATCAAATTCCGTAATATAAGGAATTTAATCAAACACAAAAACTTGCACACTTACTCAGATAAAAATAAACTAGGCCACTTAAAAAGTAAGCTTGGTATATATACGTAGACTGAATAATAGGGCGGGTCGATGTAATACAAAACTACCTTGCCTCTACTATAAAATGTTGTCTTTGTACGTCCAAAGTTCAGATGTAAATTTTCTTTCAAATTAGTTAATGTCTAAAGCCTCCGCATTTATGTATAAGAACCGATAAATTACACAGTTTTTATGTATATTTTTCAACTGTTTTAAAGTCACAATATAAACATTAGAGGTAGGTTGACCATTGAATACGAGAATTGCAGATCAACATGTGAAATATCCTTTGATTTCAACATTTTTATTCTCATACTTTCTTGAGTTTTCTGTTATTACAATCATGCCATGTGTTTCGGCCAAATAATAATGCTTCCTCGCGTCTATGTGCGCGTTGTTGTTTTCTGGATGTTGTCGGTTTCGTGTGCACGTTATTGACTTGTCAAAAGTGATTAATTGTGAATTTCTTTATTTTTATTTTTTCAATTAATTGTGGAAATCATTCAAAATTTTGTCTTTAATCGGATTAAATTTATTTATCGTTTTTTGTGAAAATTTTATTTTGCTTTTGTGGAACCTTGTGGATTAATGTTAGATAATAAATTTAAATGTCAAAGTTGTGAGTCTTCTGATTTAGTAAGAAATAAAGTAGAAAACTTAAAATATAGTCACATTATTTGCTGGGGTTGTTTTAGCCACCAATATTGAATCGAATTTAGAATCGAAAATATGTTGCCAAATCAATGATTGTTATATAAATAATAATGACAGTCAATTATGAAAGCGCTAACTGATAATAAATTTATGGATTACAAGTTGATGGGTTTATAGAAATCAGAACAATGTTTCAAGTGTCTACTAGCTATGAGCTGTCAACGGTTTCAAAATATGACAATCTGAGATTTGACAAATATAAAAGATAGGGAATATTCAGAAACTTTAAAATTAAATAGCTTATCTAAAACTGAATCAGATTTGCTCAAAGAATGGAAGTTCGAATTGAGGTGTTCAAATCTTTTGTGAAAACATCGCTCCTGGAATTCGAAAGTCAGTTGCGGAATCATCGCAATTTCTTGCTTCGTGGCTTAAAATTATTCAGGAAACACGAGTCACTGCTTGAATATGACAATGAAATTTGTGTATTGGCAATGGAACTGCTTCAATTATCTGTCTTAGATCCTAGTCAGGTAGGTCATTTAAAATAGGCGGAGAAGTGATGAATGACGGGTTCCAATCGATCAGGTCAAGGTAATTCTTAGCTTGAAAGTTGATGATCAAATTTGACTTTATAAATTGACAAATTTTACCCTCTTTTCTTGAACATCTATGTTCTTGAACGTTAATGTTTTCATCTGACAGTGCCGACACAATAACATTTTCCGAGTGACAAAACTAGATGTTTCTCTGTACAGACTGCTGGACAACCTGGTGTATTGATTTGTTACAAAATAATTAAATAATATCCTGACACCATTAGCTTGCTATTTGTACTTCCTTGGCTTATGTTCGCGTATTTCTCTTTTCTTTGAATTCGTATTTCGAGAGCAACTGACGTTTCCAAATCTGCATTTCATATCACCATATTTTTTTCTAAACTTTGGTCCACCCAAAGATCCCACTCAATTCTAGGAACTTTCATTTTACGAATTTACCGGTTTTTTCTGATATTCCTCTACTAATGCATTTGCAAGAACAAATATCTGAAATGATTCTTTGGTTGCTTGAAAAGAAGAGACTTTTTTTGGCGAGAGGATATTTTTCCTTTTCTCGTCCTCGTGTTACCAACCTCTACATTTTGTTAATAACACTACACTGAACAATTGTAAAAATACTAGCTTTTACTCGATTGGCAATTACATCCACTTCTACAAGTTTTATAATATCTCGCCTAGAATGTATTTGTGATGAAGCTTTGTGGGATTGATTTCAATACCACAAAAAGCACTTAAATATTTCTTGGGTATTTTTATGCGGAACACCTGGGGTCCTTTGAACTAAGTACCGAAGAATGAAGGTGCAACATTTGCGCAAAGCGCAATCCCTACCTACACTAGTGTTCCGCGGAACACCGGTTAGGAACCACTGATCTAGAAATACAGTAGGATAAACAAATAAGTGCTGTATGAGACAATGATGCTGTGAAACATACATTTAAATGAACTATAATTTATTATTGATAAAATACTATAATAATGAATGATCAGTACCAACATTTTATATTTTATTCGGGTAATATTAATAATACATCAATTAAAATGTATATAGATATATTAGTATATCGATATTTTTTTGGGGTCTGATCAAATGTGTGGTATCTAAACATCTTCTAAAACACTTTTAATGATTATAATAGTACTTGTAAGTGTTATTGGTAACTTTTCTCACTAGAAATGGTATAAGTTGTGAAAATCGATCCGCCCTACTGAATAATCACTTTGGTCACGTATAAAAGATGTCGAATATTGTTATAAATCGTTGAGAAATTTTTATCTCTTATTTATCGATTTAGATTAGCACAGCAATTATATTAAATTTTATAAAACAAGCATTTATAATCAAATAATAATTTTTAGTTACTTTATTTTTAAAGAATAAACTTGCAAGAAGGAAAGATGATTTCATAAAGAATATTACTAGTTTTTTGTATGTATTTGTTTTCAAATTTATAATTATTTTCAAAATATTTCTGTTCCAAAAATGTCTATCATTAAAAAATTATCACAATCTTACGAATCTACAAATAGGAGGCATGTTAAGTTGTGGCTTATGGCTTAAGCATTCTTGATTTAATATTTGTATTTTTTTTAAAAGTGCATAAGAGATAGCATGACTCGTACCATCATGTTTAAAAGCCGATATACTTGTTATTTTTTCGAATTACTTTGTTATTTTAAAAATTGTATATTTATTAATTAAATATTTTGCAAAAGAGGCTGAAACATTTAGAAAAACTTTAAATGTTTTAATTTTTTACGTGACATTGATGAATAAAATTGTTGCATTTTATATTTATTTATTTATTCAAGAATTAAAAGCGATTTATTAAAATATATTTTTATTAATTTGGTCACGGTTTTTGCATTTTTTAAAAATTATTTTTTACCTTGATGAAATTTAATCTATGCCTTATGTCAGAGTGTTTTCCACTGGGCCATTTGCATTGGAACATTGGGTATTGGGTTCTATTTGGAATTATTTATTCTGAATTCGCTTTGCGTTGTTCTTTTGGATTGTAACACCGACAATCCATACAAAGTGTTGCATTACACTATGTCAAGAGGCAAAACCTATTTAATCATTGCTTTATCAACTGCCATATCTCTATTTCCAAGGTTTTGTGATATTAATTCTGTATAAATTTCTATCTTTTACGTTATCAGATTACTGATAAAAGGTTTCTTAATGGAAAGCAGAGATTCGGTGTTTTACGAAGCCCATCGTCGGATTAACAAACTGGGAATTCGAAAATGGACAACCAATGTCTCGGAGACTATAAAACACGATCCTCACATTTTCGATTACAAAAATTCTAAGTTCTACTTGGGAAATCTTGAAGAATTCAAGAAACTGAAATGCGACAAGTGCCAATTTCGCGAGAATTTTATCGACAAGCAATATCCTTTTTCGTTTGCTAAATACAGAAAAAATCAGGTCCTTCCTCTCAACCTATGATATTTTATTATCTGAGCTTTTGTTTCCAAGAATTTTATTTTTGTAATTGTTGGAATATTTTTTCATATTTGAATCAAAGAAATTCGTTTATACTTTAAATATTTAAATGGATTTTAAATATCCTTTCAAAGTCCCGGCAAAATTATTTATTCAAAATTTTTATTAAAAATGTAATACGTTTTTAAAAAAATATTAAATTTTTATTAAGTATTTTTTACAAAAAAAGTACTTCAAGGAATAAAAACTTCACATGGAATCTTTTTTTTACTTCTTATGCCATGTTAACTGTATACTTTAACTTATATTTTCTGGATTCCGTTTCCATTTCTTTCGGAAGAAAAATTTTGATATCAAATATCTTGAAGCTTTAAGGTTAGAAAGGATTTGATCAAGTTTTGAAAAGCAAATTATTTGTAATAATAAAACCTACTCGAGTATTACTTGTGTGATATTATTTCTGTCATATCAGATAGGAAAGAAAACAAAATTTAAAAATCAAACCAAAATATTATTTTTTTAAACGGTCATGAATCAAGGTTTGGGGGTTATTGGATGGAGAATTTTCAACTACATGGCGATTGCCGCGGTAACGCCATACAAAAAGATTGTGATTACCATTTGACAACCAAATTTGGGCAACATTGAAGAAGTTTGTTGCGAAATTAGATACGATTGAAAGCATTCGTTCATTTGCTGTTGATGTCGGTCTTATAATCACAGATCGTTAACCATCTAATCCATGAATCCATCTCAAGGCGGGATATATGGTGGCGCTGAGCTAGTGCTCAAATACATTTTTTGCTATTCATTGCATGACAACGACTCCAGGTTAGGTTACCCTTATACAACATTGCATGAATGGTTACGACAGCATTCATAGGTTTCCTCTAACGGTCAGTTGAAGTTTGAATTGCTTAAAACAGGGGTCGGTAACCTTTTAGTACTGGAGTGCCTTTTTTCATGATTTTTTTACTTTTCGCGTGCCGAGAAGAGACAACTACATAATTTTAAATGATAGGTACAAAAATACTTGTTGCTATATTCAAATTTAATTTAAGCAAAAATTATAATATTTACATTTTAATATACAAATATTTCATATCAACACATCATCGTCTAATCATCTAGTCTAGTGTGATACTTGTCCTTGCTTGGCTTTACTTAGGTTTGGGATATCAGGAACGTATTTTGAGACTTTAATTGGGACACATGCTTTGCAGTGATTTGTATTAAGCCGACTTCGATATGGATAAATGATGAACTTCATATGCGAAAATATTTTTTCACATATATAACTCGAACTAAAGTCGGAAAGGATTGCAAATGCAACTTTCTTGAGACAGTCAAACTTTTCGGGGAGGGATAACGAACAAATTAGGATAGAATTCGATTGCTAATAATTGGTGGTAGAATTTGCCAAATTTTTCCTTAACTCAGCAAATTTATTTACCCATAATGAAGATACTTTAAAATCGATTAATTGCATCTCAAAATCTTCATTGCCCATCCATTCAAAGACTAGTAAATCTAAGTTCTCAATACTATCTGGTTTTATTAAAAAAGAAAACATTGGGCCAAATGACTTAAAATCTTTGAATCGATTCAAAAATTCTGATTTTAGTGCATCCATATACTCATCAGTTACACAAAAAGTTACATCTGAATCTTTACAGTTATCAATGAAATTTTTCAAATGTTTGAAGTAACGTAGATTCCGTGTTTTAATATCTTCAGTATAGATTTCGATATTTTACAAATGCATTCCATATCTCATAAACCTCCATAACCGTTTGTCCAACACCTTGCAGACGCAAATTAAACTCGCTGAGGTGACCTGTGAGGTCAGTTAAAAACATAAGTTTTATAAGCCACTATGTGTCTTTAAGTTCTGGAAATCTTTCACATTTTTCTTCCAAAAAGACTTTGATTGAGTCGAAGCATCCTACAAACATTTCCAGAACTTTACTGCAACTTAGCCATATAACTTTGCAGTGAAGAGATATGTACTGATATGTACTCTCCATATCTTGAAGTAAAGCTTCGAACTGTCTTTTTGTTAGAGAAAAGCATGCCATAAAAATATTTACAATTTTAGATACGGTTGACATAACCTTGTTAACATCGATTTTTGAAATCTTTGCACAAATATTCTCTTGGTAAATAATACAATGAAACTTTAGAATGGGGTGGACAATTTTTTCTTCAAATAAATTGTTTAATCCATTTAGTCTACCTACTATGGCAGGAGCACAATCTGTCGAAACAGCAAATATCATCTTGATGTCAATTCCTCTTTTGTCAAAATGATCAATAAACGTTTTTAAAATATTTTTTCCCGTTGTATTATCATACATAGATTCGATACAACATAATTCTTCGCCCATTTCTGTATCACAGTGTCTAGTTACAATTACCAAATGTGGCATCCCGTTTATACTAACACTTTCATCAAGTGCCACACTCACGACTTTTGGCATTCCTTAATGCATCAGTGTGCTGTTCTATTATTTTTTGACCCATTTCTGTAATGCGTTTCTTAACCATCCTTGCATAAGTAGGCATTTATTCCATATTTGAAATAATTATGTTTTTATTGGGAAGATCATCAAACAGCACTTCAGAGCACTTAAAGAAAATCTCTTTATTATAATCAACGACTGTAAATGGCTTTCCGAAATTTGCAATACATTGTGAAATTTTGTAACTAGCTTCAGTTGAATTGTTTTTTCTACCAATCATGTTTACGAAAACGTTTGTTTTCTTCTCATTGCGAGCCACAGCATTTTTAATAAATTCATTTTTGTATGCATCACACTTGAAGGATCTTTTGTGTTTTGTTTCAAAATGACGCTTTACCCTTGACGTTCTGGTAACAACAGTTTCCAAACATAAGGCACAAATAGTACGATCATTTTTAAAAATAAATTCGTAATTTGTTGTCCAGGAAGGCTGAAATAGGTGAATATCAAACTTCATTTTTTTGAAACACCCAATAATGGGTAATTAAATAATAGAACAAGTTTATAATTTGAGTAAATAAGATTGCAGTAATCATGAAATTAACGGAACATATTTACTATTTAAGCTAAGAACAATTTATAAAGCTAAACAATAAATGACACGTCACAACACGTTAACATCCACCTCAGTTTCGAAACTTATCTGATGAGACCAGACACCAGAGTTTGGCCGGAATTACACCATCAAAATATGGTTGAATGTAGCTAACTTTGATAAAGACATTTTATTATGATCTTTTATGAAATCTTTGATAATGTGATTACGGGTTTACCAACTTACACGAGATACTTTTGAGATAAACCGCATGGCTTGACAAACATTTTCACCAGCATGCGCAGATGGGCTCGATATCTCATCATATATTATGTAGGTATGAAATATTTGTGAAGAATTACACACTGGGCTTTGGGACATTTTTAAAAGTATTTTTCTCTTGATTTTTATAATTATTAGTAAATTAGACCTATTTAAAATAAAATTTTTTTTTAATAACAAATCACTTCATGTGCCAAGTAAATAGGCTTCGCGTGCCTAAGGTTACCGACCCCTGGCTTAAAACTACAGAAGAAAATTCATTCCTTAGAGGGTTAATATAATTTTTTTCAATAAATCTCACCGTTTTTCTGCTTATATTTTCTTTAGCTGGGTTCTCTCATTGAGTGTAAATATTTCCAATTTAACTAATTGCTCTTCTAACAGCACAAACTTGACCTTGAACCGAAAGTAAAATAACTAAACTACCCCTTAATAGAAAAATTACAAATTTCACTTTATTTTAATGGTGAATGGAATCGTAAAATTCAAATATAAATGAAACCGTTAGATTTTGAAAGTAATATTTATTGAAATTATAACTTTTCTTTGAAAATATTAAACATTTTTTCACTATTTTAGTGAGACGGATGAACCTGGGTAAATTATATGATATTATTTATGTTCACATCGATGCTTATGAGAAACATTCCATGATCACTAATTTTCCATTCGTCTCGCTTTTTAAATTTAGAGGCTCTGTACTACACTAATTCGTTTTAGTGAATAGGATGACGACAAATCAACGAACAGCATGTCTGCAGTGGCCATAATGTAAGATATTAAATTAGTAATTTGTGGAATCTTTGTTTATATATTGTTTTCAGCTTCTAATTTAGGAAAATTTTATTTAATAAAAACTGCTCCAAAGAGACAGTGTATCCTTTTAAGGGGACTAGTCCGACCTCTTGTTGGTCAGACTAAAGCAAGGCTTTTTTCATTCTTAGCATCTTCCGATGAGTCTGGAATCAGTCTTTCGGACAAGTACCACTTCAACTTGTCTCCAGGTCCAACCCCAACTCCGACATGCTTTGATTGAACTTCTGCCTAGGTTCAAGCTTCAATCTCGATTCTTTTTAACTCATCATGTTATAGATATATTTCCTTTTGCTTTATACCATATATTTGACAAGTATATGAAACAACCATTACAATAAATTCAAGTAGATCAAAACACAAAAGATAAAAGACCAAAAACAAAAACACTAAAATAGTAAAAAAAACAATAGCACAACAATAAAAATTAACCAATAAAATATTATACCAATAAAACAATAAGAAGTATACTAAAAATCGAGACTAACTATTTGAATTATGATGAAAAACACAATGATCGTATTGTAAAAATAATAAAAAATTAAATTTTCAATTCATAAAAATATTTAGAATATCATGAAATACAATATAAATATTAATATATCACATATAAAACATATAACAAATCAAACCTATAAAAACACATAAAACATATGAGACATGTAAATACCCGTAAAACACTCATCCATTATTTCGGTAATATTAAAAAAAAATACTATTTAACACACAAAGACAATATGTAGCATATAATGCGTATAATGACTTTATAAAACATATAAATCATAAAACATTTTCAAAACATGAATCTATACATTTACATTTTTAAAAATAATATACTATTTAAAATATCATGAAATACAATATAAATAGTAACATATTACATAAGAACATATAAAAACATATAGTTCATAAAATACTTACAGTACAAAAATCTATTCTTTTAGTAGTAAGTGTGAGTATATATATAATAAGTATAAAATAGGATGCGCAGGGTTATTTAGTGTTTGTTACATGGTTCATTCATATTATGTAGCTTGCTTCAATAGCAGTTTTAATACATTTCTTTGCAAGAGAGTCGATGTCATCAGTTCTTAAGCCTATTTCAGTAAGAATTTTATCATTGTTGTCGTCCCATGTTCCTAATGTCCCAACAATTAGTGCATAAACTGCGGTTTTACAATTATTAGTTTTGCCTGTCTCTAGTGCTATGTCTTTGTAATTTTCAAAGTTTAAGATTCTAGCATAGCTTGTTTACTATCAGTTAACCTCTTGTCTTCATTGGTTATTTTATTTTCATTTTATTGTCGTTTAATTTTCATCAATCATACATCTTCACTATCAAAAATTATCTTTTGTTATCAAAAATCTATTCATTATTAGCCATCCATTTTGCCTTAAATATTTTTATCTTTATCGTCATCTTTATCAATCAAAGCTTTCATACATCTCGTTCAATGACATAATTAGTGCAATTTTTTCAAATCTTTATCCTAATCATCAAGAAACTGTTTTGTCAGCAATTTCAATTCATCCATGGTTCACATCAAACATTCACATTTATAAATCAAAATAATTTAAATAAGAATTATTACAAAATATGACTACTAAATACCTGACAAAAATTAAATTTACTTGGCAAACTTATTACAAAATTTACACTTGAAATAATCATTATTCATTTAGTTACAGTTAATAAAAATAATTTTACCATCATTAATTCTCGTCATCAAATTTTGCGTCCATTAGTCATAATTTACACAATTATGTCAGCCATTTGTTATCATTTCATTTCCTCATATATTACAGACATTGTTCATAATTTGCATTCATTTTGTCATGATTTATCTTTTATCCCGGGTTTTCTTCGTCAACCGATTTCGTTTTCCGTAATTAGAAAATTTATTAACGTTCCGGGTTTCTCACACTTCATGTTTTCTGTTGGCTCGGACTTCCCATTATCCAATTAATTTTTAATTAATTTCTATTTTTATTAAATATTTCCTTCTGGGGGGCCCTCATTCGATTTAATATTATATTTGGATTTGTCTCGTCATTTGGCATCCGCCCATACCCTTTTCCCCCGATAAATATTTATTTTAAAATTTAAATTGATTTTGCCTTTTTAATTATTATTTCGAATATCAATGTTTTTATTGATTTTCCATTTTTACTTTTGTGCATTTTGTTAACCCCAACAATAGTATAATAAAATCAATAAACATCATATTAAATTGCCATTATCCTTAGCTGTCAGCATTAATTAATTCTCCTTCTTTTTCAGTTTCTTTACTTTTGATTTTCGATATTTATAATTTCCTTTTTTGTAGTATTTATTTATTTCAAATATTTCAATTTCCTTGTTATACAACATATTCATTATTAGCAACGGATAAGCAAATGGTATCAAGTGAGTGAATTTGTGTTCCAGTAGGATTCTATTCATAAAAATAATAATATTTATAAAATACATTGTATTTTCTACAAAATTTGACTATGAATCAGATATAATTATGGTATTTACGAATTTTCGGAACAGTCTTTTTCAAAATTCGTGAATTTCATAAATAAATCTGATTCATAGTCAAATTTTGTAGAAAGTGCAATGTTTTTTATAAATAAAAAGAAATCAGAGATTGAAAAACAAAAAAAGTCCTTATAAAATAGTAATATTATTATTATTAACAATTTGCTCTATTGTGATTTAGTGTCGGGACCCGACCATTAAAAAAATACGACCTACGCGCATTTTTAGTCTGACCAATGCCGACAATAAATTTTTAATGATAATTGTTGGGCCAGAACGTAAACGGCCTTGAGGAATGTTTTAATGGATCAGTAACACACATGCAAACATAACATGCAAATTTAAATAAACCTATTAAACACCAATTAAACCCTATAAATTATGAGAAAAAGGGAATTAAAAAATAAATTAATAAACATAAAAATAAATTAAAATAAATACAAAACGCACCAAGATCCGCACGATACCAACACAAATATAACAAGAAAACACAACAAATTCGACAAAATTGGAAAAATTAATAAAAGTTCATTAAAATGAAAATTAAATCGGAAAATTTGAATTAGTAATAATTCAATAAAAATTATAAATGAAAAATTATAAAAATAAATCAAAAAATAATAAAAATAACGAATAGAATTTACTAGAAAATAACAAGGTCGAATTTTGTTTTACTGCATCAAATCTAACATGCGAGAAAAATAAGTATATATACTGATCCATTTTCACATTTAACTTAACCGTTTTTCGAAACACAACATTATTGAAATTGTTTTAAAACCATTTTTGAAAACCATTGTAACCAGTTTTAAAAACTATTTTGAAATTGTTTAATTCTATTTAGAAGTTTTACTTTCAGAATTTTTAGGTGAGAAATATTTATGTTGGAACCCTCTTTCCACGTCACATTCTTGCAACTCAATGGAGCTCTGCTTGGACGTCGGCGTGGGGAGAGAGGTATTTTGGTTTTATTTTATGATATGTGAATTATGATATTTTATGGATTGGCAATGAATGGTAACATGTTATTTTTGTTTATAACTAATAAATATTATTATACATAAATTGTTTTATATATATACTTCATAAATTAAACTGTCGAAATTTTTCCGGCCCACAGCCAACACATAACGCAAGTAAATAAAATCTACACACAAATCAGATTCGTGTAAGTGCGTGGAATATCGCCAATGATCTGTGCCCGTGAAGACCCGGCGTGCGGAACGCAGGGTTGGAACGTCAATATTATCCCTATAGATGAAACGAGAAATAAGGAAGAAGTCTCTGGCTGCTTCCTCGTTTCTCACTTCTATAAAATCGACCTAAAATTATATTACACACGGCTAAAAATCGTTCACACCGAGTAGTCCAGTGGGCACTCAGTAAATATAATATGAACACACTATGCGTCTAAGGCTTATTAAAGGGGAACGGTACGGGGACTAAATTAAAGTGAAATCGTTGATGTAGCAAATTTTGAATTAATATTTGAAAAAACTTAATGGTACAATTAAACTGGCTTAATATTTTCGAAGTAAATTAGATAAAAATTACTAGTACGATTAAATAGAATTTACGTTTGAAATAATTTAGTAGAAATTGTTAGACAAGAAATTCATTGATTTAATTAAATTAAATTATGGATAAAGATTAAAGCAAATAAAGTAAAAGCTAAAGTAATCAATTAAATTGTTGCGACTTGAAAATGGAATAGTTACTGAGAAAAACAAGTAATTCACCCATTAAATTATTATTGTTGATTAAAAGTAAAGCGATCAGGGAGGAAAATAAGTACCATATTGATTAAATTCCATTTATATAATTGTCAAGTAGAATTAAAGTAACCCATTGTTTAACGAACAAAATCTTCTTTAAAATAATTCGGGAATTAAAGCGAAATAGTAGAAAATCCTTGATTTACAAGATAAATCCGTTGACTAATCTAGTGGAAGTTGTTGATTAGACCAAGCGATTTGATAATTTAGAGCTAAAATAACTTGAATAAACTAAATTAATTCTCGGATAAAAGTCAAGTAAACCCTTAAGGAAAATAGAATAAAATTTGATTATTGATAAAAATACAAAAATAATAAATAATTTATTAAATCCAAGAAGTTAGCGATCTAGCAAATCGTAAAGAAAAATATGTAACACGAATTAATCGAATTCATTGATATAGAGGTTCCTCGATTCAAACAGAAAATAACTTGCGGGTAAGAGTAGCGGGAGTTACTAGTTAACGAACCAAATGTTTCATTAAGTAATATAAATTCCTAGATAAAATAAATTAAGCAGAATCAGATAATTTATTAATTAGAATAAATTAACACAAATTACGAAAAATCGAGATTTAACAATTAGTATTACATGAAATGTTCAATCAGGAAGGCTTACTACATGATTCCTTTTGAATAATAAAAATCCCACATAAATTCTAAGTGCAGAAGATGACATCCGATAGATGTAGAAGTTTTTCCTTAAAAGTATTAATAAAAATGGTTCAACTTAACCGAAAACTCACCAAATGTTCCACGAATGCACGATCCTGAAAGTCCACTTATCTAAAATAAATTAGAAAATTATGAGTGATAAAATAAACAATATTTACAAACTGCTATTTCCGTCGATACCAATAATTCACTGTGATCGAAATGCAATTGACGTTCACTTCCTGCCATTCGATTCGACCACCCGCACATTCGTCAATATACTTATCACCAATAACAGGATACGTCATTTGTTTTCACTCGACAAATTATGCACTCATCCAATATCTTAGGTGAAGATTCAACCCGTCAATCCATGAATATTACAGGAGTCCCGCAAATGCGTAAGTTTCGAATAATTATAATAACCAATTATGATTATGTACGAGCCTTAGAAACGACCCAGCATCGGAACTACATCATCCGCCGGTAGGAAACTCAAGTTCGTAAGAAAACGTCCCAAACTAAAGACAACGATCAAATAAGTCATCCCTGATAATGCATCATGATACTCCCATACCAGCTAAATTCCAAACTCCTGATTCAGCATGATAATCAATCTTTCATTTGTCATTATGCACCTCCCGTAATCCTAATTGATCTACAGCACCATGAATACACAGTTGGCAAGTTCTACGCGAGAACCTCAGTCCTGATTACTTGAGAAAATTTTTCCGACGAAAACTAAATTGAAATCAAACCTTGTGGAAATTACGATACGACTCAGCGACCATCTCAAGTACCTCCGTCTAAATTCTTCAGTCGAATCGTTAGATCGCTATTCCACATCCGACTTCGATATTTGAATTGATCCAGGAACTAAACACTAAGTATAGATACGGTAGCCGTTATAAATTGTTTTAGTTTTTCGAATAAATCAAATGGTGATTATTAAAGTCACTTTAGTTTAAGAGTTATATAAATGTTTAATTATTCGACGATTATTTCATAAAAGATAGACCACTTCAAGTCCGTTCTACCCAGAAAATGATGAATATTCAAAATATTTTGTAAAGCTCTCTTGAAAATCATTTAGTTATTTTTCCTTTAACTCGTATTGATATTCGACTTTACCTATATCTAATTGAATAATTTAAAGGTATACAAACTCAAAGGGTTAGTAATAGATGAACCATTAGTAACTTAAATAAGTTAAAACTATCAACGAACTGCATTTTGTTATTTCTCAACATCAGTAAAGATTTTCCTCGAGTGGCTCGTACGGCATGAGAACTCGTAATCCAGTAGCCTCAAAGTGTCGTTTCTCCTAGTTTCCAAACGCATTACCAGACCGGTCAGTAACACGCGTTCAACTTCGAGTCCCGTGAGTTTTAACGTATCTGAATTCGAGTTAACCCCATCTCTTCTTTGAGCGACAAATTTTGTGCAATTGCGAATCACAAGGTAACCATCCTAATCTAAAATACCAAGCGAAATATTAAATGAAAAATGCTAATCCCACCAATTTTTCCATTCAGGAGAAACAGGAACTATGGTTGAACTCCCCGCTCACGTCGTGGAACAATGGAGGCAGGCATGGAACCGGGTGTATCAAGAGCGATGCCCTGACATGCCCGAAGACGACCCGTACGAAGACATATCGCCGGAGGAATTCATGCGGCAGTTTCGGAAACCGTTTGAGGAGCCCAACCCTGCCCAGGACATCCTAACTCAGGCCCAGGAGCTCCTGGAGGGCCTCCTCCAACACCAGCGCCAAGTCGAAGCAGATGTAGCAAGGGCAACAGCACACCTGGCCAATGTCAAAGATGATCTAGTGGCAGGACGATTAGCCAGCAAATACCCACCGTCACCAAGGCCAGTTCGGAACCTCAAAAGGCCAGTGTTCGTGATCCCTGGTTATTCCCCAGAAGAAGGGATTAAGCGATTCCTCGCAGACGATTGACTATTGTGTAAATGATTCGAACCTCTTATTATAATATCAGTGTTCTAGACCAATTCTCTTCTTTTATTATTGTTGTTGTAAATTTTACTTCATAAATATGTTTGAACATTAAACCTAATTATTATTAATAGTCATCACAGAAATTCAACCCTTACTATTTTAGAAATGGACCCCATAAAGTTGCTCCAACACGAGTTGACCCAAGCGAGACAGGCAAATAAGAATCTTCACGAACAACTCGTTCAATTAGTGCGAGAAACACAGCGAATTAAAGCAACATGGATCGAGCCCACGAGAAGCAAACGATTGTACCAAAAGCTAACTGCGGCCCAGAAGGGGTGGGCAGAAGAAAAACAGTTAGTGCAGGGCCTAAAAACCCAAATCAAGGGGTTAGAGGTAGCGTTATCCGCCTGTCAGGAGGGAGCAGCGGTGACCTACCCTCTAGTCTTCGCCCCTGCTCAATTGGCCTATTGTGAAGCGAACTCTACTTCCTCGGCTACCTTAGTTACTCCAATCACTCCGTCCACCGCCAGTCGACGACCTGGGCGTAAGGAGCGGGCTAAGCGCCGAGCCGCTCGGTCTTCCAATCCATCGACAATCCTATATTCTGGTGGGTTACAGGGTTTCAAATCTTGCTTATCTTCCTGGCGACCCTAGTAACGCCATACAAAATGATACTGATCGCCACTTGGCACCCGTTGCTAAGCAACGTTGGTAATGTGTTCAAGTGGTGGATTGTCCGCAAAAATTGAGTACCATTGGCTAGTGCTATAGTTGCTCGGACAACCCTCGGGTTCACGAGCTGTCGATAGAAGACCTATGCTCGCTTTGCTCTGTCCCTCATAATTATTCACGATTAGTGCTTAACCGACTGTGGAACGAATTGGCGGTGTTGGTATACGGTTATATTAAAATAATATTTCAACTACATTTAAAACTATTTTATTCGATTCAGACACATGTACAACCGTTACCACTGGGTGTGTTGGAGTTGTGTTGCGCGACGTCGGGCACGTTCCTTACGTCCCGGTCGACGATTGCTGGGGTGGTGGGTGTTTCTGCTGACTTGGTAGTTGACTGCGGCATTTGAGTTGGGGCGAAGATGAGCGGTAAGTTACCGCTTCACCTTCCCGGCACACCGCTAGGGCGACTTCGAGTCCCCGAACCTGCGTACGCAGACTCCGATTGAGCTGGCGTTCTTCGGCCCAGCCTTTTTGAGCTGCGGTGAGTCGTTGATAAAAGATCTTCGTCCGTTTAGGGTCTAAACAAGTCGCTTTGACCTGCTGTATCTCGCGAGTTAATTGCAGGACCTGACTAAGTAACTCTGCGTTCGTCTGCCTCGCGCGATCTAGTTCCGTCTGCAGGATCCGTAGAGAGGACATCACTGTAATTAAATGGGTTGTTACACGTCAATTTATGATTGGTCTAAATGTTTTAATTTTTTCAAACAAATCGAAAGTTCATTTTCAGTTATATGAGAAGAAAACACACACAGTTCTAATTATTATCAAATCACTACATCAATTTGTCCGCTAGTTCAATTGTCCGGGCAGTACCGCTCTAGGCTTCTTTTGAGAGCTTCCACCGTGTAGGGTCGCCTAGTGTCTCGAACCGGACGAGGTGGATGGGCGACGGCGATCCGCCCGGCAAGGATGTCATCCAACACGTTTGCAAGGTACATCCTTGCCTTGACTACTTGCAAGTCCACCCGCTCCTGCACCCGCTCCCACTGGGTGAGGAGGTCCTGCGCGTTAGCAAATATCTCGGCAGCTGGGTACTGCTGTCTATTGAGTCCCTCAGGGTCGTTATTTAGATCCGGTGCCCTCCGAGCGGCAGGGTACAGCCATTGCCGACGAATTTTTCCGATCGTTCCTGTTCTCCTGGGTGACTCCTTCCTGGATGGCGTGTCGGTCGATCTGGTGTCTGTCCATTCTAGAGACATGTTTGGCTGAAAGCAATGTATTATGATCAATCACTGGCGTATGATGAACGAAAGAATAAAGCGGATTATCTAAACTGTGCGCGCGATTTATTATCTGACTCGCTAATGGCTAAGTGATGGCTGCTGGGCTTTCGTATTGTTTAATATTATGTTGTTGAGACGAGTAAAAACTTGCGTTCGGTCACGTACTGTCATTTGTCAAGGTTGGGCGGAACTTAACGTTAGATCTCGTCTATATTAGAATTGTCGTTAACATTAGGGTTAGGACTACTTCTTAGTTCAACCCAAGCTTCATGGTTACGGAGGGGTTTTCATTTATTTGTTAACATTTCGTGCCCTCCAAGTATCTGAATTGGTCAACCTTGATTCATGTCTCCTATTTAGATGGGCTTGACCATGCACCTCTCTTAATTAACTTTAAAAAATATGTTTTCAATATGTACCTTATATTAATATCTGGGCTAATAGATTAAATAATAAATGTAATATTATAATTAAAAACATCAAACTTATATTGTAAATAATGTTAACTTTAATTATTAAAGTATGTTTCAAATGACGAAATGCGACGGTTTATTTATAAAATATGCAATGCAAATGCATTTATGTAATTATTCTAGCTCATAAAATAGAATCCGGAATTTCGTGAGCTATTCGATCACTTTTGGAATTTTACTAATTTACATAAATAAGTCGATTCACGTGCCTGTTCAGGATGACGGAGATGCACATCCGCCCCGCGATAGTCTATGTTTAGATTTACGGCGTCTATTAGGTCTACTGATTTGACTGATCTGGCGATGATATTTTCGGTCTATGTTTATCGTTCGCCGATAAACCGGCTATATTTTTCGTTCGGCAAATCTATTATTCAGTTTTATTTAATCAACGTGCTATCTTAAAATTTTCAATTGCAAAGCTCGGTCAGATCAACTAGGGTAAGTTATCGTTTTAATCGCTTCTTATACCTTCATCTGTTAGATTTTTAGTGTCACATACGCGCTTCTACTATGGATTTTGATGGACTATTTCCCGTATCGTTTGGATATTTTTATTTACCAGCTGTTGGAAGTTATTTCAGTTCACATCTACATTGGTTGATCGTAAGACAGATTTGCATTCTCCTGATCTATTGGTTGCAATATAAAGTTGTGTTCTTTCATTTTATTTGAGTATTGATGGACTTTTGAATGTCGTGAATTATTTCTTACGAAAATCCCCGTGATTCAAATCGCTTAGTTAATTTGGTGTACCTAATTCTATCGCTAATTTCTTGTCGCTAACATATGATCTTTAACTAGCTGGCCTATGGGTTCTTTACTGCTAATTGATGATTCTAATCAGTAGATTACCGAATTTACTTATGGTCGATTGTAATTCATGAATTGTTTATCTAAGGTTTACTCGATCTTTGGCCGTAACTTATTAACAATTTATGGTCATTATAACTTTATTCCATGGATTTTTCTTGAATTAGGTTGATGGTTCGGATGATTTTTACTCGTTTACTGCAGAAGATGGGATGAAGTTAAGGGTAGTAGCTAGAACTATTAATTCCATTAAAATAAGCTTTACTTAATTTTATCTACGACATTAAATGGATTTATTTGTTGAAATTGACTGCAACTAATATAGCTAACTATGAATTCATTTTATTTCTGGCAATCAGGTTTACCTAGTTTTATTACCTTGCTTTACTTCTAGAAATAGATTTTTGATCCGATTTGTTCTCTCAACAAGCTTATCTGCTAAAATTGAACTATAACTTTAAATTATTACTAACAATTACTATTCGCTAATGCAACTTTCTCGTAAGTTTCACCTAACGAGTTGATTTACCCTTCGACTAAATTATTTAAAGCTCCACTTGCATTTTGGGTACCTCTCGCACTTAAGTTCATTTAAAACGTGAATTTGGTTTACTATTATTATCACTAAGGTTGCTTAATCTCTTTGAACCATCGACCTTTATCGTAGTATTGAGTTTTATTTAAATCAGGGGTTTAAATTAATCATAAGTGGTATCCAATTTACCCTAAAAATTAGTTCACGAGTTTTAGTTATATCGGTGATTTTTATTTAAGTTATTACAATACCCTTTTCACATTCTATTTTAACCTGTTTACTTTAATCCTGAATCGAGGAGTTAGTTTAGATCGAACCGTGGGTCACTTAAACGTTCAATAATTATTTTATGTAAATCCACATTAATTAATGGAATATTTATTTTAATGAAAAATCTTTAACTTAACGGATAAATGCAATTTAAGGGGCTCACGGAACTAATTACGATACTTAAATTTTTATTTTTCGATGACGTAAATTTGAGTCAATATACTACTAGTCAATTCGTTTCTAAACATCAATTTAGTTTATTTATACCAACGATTTCAATTGATTTAACCCCGTACCCTTTCCCTTTAATAGATCTTAAGCGCCTTTGTGTTCATATTATATTTATTGAGTGCCCACTGGACTACTCGGTGTGATGATTTTAAGCCGTTTGTAAGATAATTTTAGGTCGATTTTACAGAATTGAGAAACGAGGAAGCAGCCAGAGACTTCTTCCTTATTTCTCGCTTCAGCTATAGGGATAAATATTGACGTTACGACCGCTGCGTTGCGCACGCTGAGTCTTCACGGGTGCATATCATTGGCGATTTTCCACGCACTTACATGCATTTGCACTATGTTGATTTTACTAACTTGCGTGGTGTGTCGGCTGTGGGCCGGAAAAATTTCGACATTTAAGATTTATAATTTATAAAGACATATAAATTAAGTTATACATATTAATAAAATTTATTAATTATCAAACAAATAAATTTACCCATTTAACCATTCCATAAAAATATCAAATCATAAAATAGAGCATAAAACAACATAAATACCTCTCTCCCCACATCAACGCCGAGCAGAGCTCCATTGAGATGCAAGGTCGTGATGTGGAAAGAGGGTTCCAACCAATATGCTTCTTACCTAAAAAAAGGTTCCAAATACGTCTGAAAATAAAATTTCAAATAATGGTTTTCTTTCGAAAAATGGTTTTTGGTGTTTTAAGGTTAACTTTAATGTGAAAATGGATCAGTATATATACCTATTTGTATGACGTGTGAAATTTGATGCAGTAAAACAAAATTCGACCTTGTTCTTTTCTAGCAAATTCTATTTTTTAATTTTTATATTTCTTGATTTATTTTTATAATTTTTTATTTAAAATTTTTTATTGAATTATTGCTAATTCAATTTTTCGATTTAAATTCCACTTTAATGAACTTTAATTGATTTTTCTAATTTCGTCGAATTTGTCGTGTTTTCTTGTTGTATTTGTGTAGGTATCGTGCGGATCTTGGTGCATTTTGTTAATATTTTAATTTAATTTTATGTTTATTATTTTATATTTAATTCTTTTATTTCTCAGATTTTATATGGTTTAATTGGTGTTTTTCAGGTTTTATTTTAAATTGCGTGTTGTATCTGCGTGTGTGTTTCTGATCCATTTAAACATTTTCCAAGGCCGTTTACGTTCTGGCCCAACATAAAACACTCGGGGGTCCGTAAAATTGCGACCCGCAATTTCAATTGATTTCAAAATAATACATACAATTCCGTTTTCAATATTCACATTCACAAAAATGTCTACTGTAAGGTTAATTATCAAGAGAAAGATGGACTTAAGGTCCGGCTACAGTACATAATCAAATATCAATTGTGTAGTTCAATATCAATGTCGATCAATATTAGTTCGAATCACTGTAGATCAGTATGAGTTAGTAAATTCAGTTCAAATCAATGTAAATCAGTTCGAGTTAGGAAAATCAGTTCAAATCAATATCAGTTGCTGTAACTCAGTTGTATTTGTTTTCGAATGAATCGCTGACGGCTTGGGTTTCGCTTTCGAGCTGGGTTGATCTTGAAGGGTGATTGATGGAAATCTGCGAGAGTCTTGTCATTTCGTTGGGTTTGGTAGTTTTTCGAATTTGGGTGAACATTCTTCTGACTTTTTGGATTTGGGTATTTTGCCTTTGCTTGTTGTTTGTTAGGCCGAGGATGAGACAACATATTAGGAGTATTATGTTAGATGTTATACTAATCGGTAGTATTAGTTCGATTGATAGACTTGTCATTGCATGGGGTTCATTTTTCTGTTTGATTTGTTTTCCTTGTTGCTTTTTGATTGATAGGACGATCTTTTGAATTTCTTGAATTAATTTATTATTGGGATTTGCTTTGGCTTTTCTTTGAATTTGTCTGATGAGGGTTTCCAGGGTTTTCTTTATCTCACGGTTCTCATTTTTTATATTGGCTATTTCTTCATTATTTTTCAGTAGGGTTTGTACCATTGTTTGGGTTTTCTCGATATTCTGTTTCAACTCGTCCTTGTTTTCTTTTGTGGGGCATTGTATACATTGGAGGTTTATTTGTTGACATTCCTCATTATTGGGGTTACTACAAATTTCTTTGAAATCGGCACAGGTGCTGTCCTCTCTTCTGAAGGGTTGAGATTTCTCGCATTTTTCTAACGGGTTTTCAGTATTGCATTTTCTCATTATTATCATCATTATTATCCACAGGTTTGGGTTCATAACTTCTATTTTCGAATACATAATCAATTTTATATTTATTTACAAGATTATTTCGTTTATTTACAGTGGAGTTTAGCGCTTTTTACTCTTTCTCTTTTTCTGGAGTTGAGTGTATCTCGTACTCCTCTTTAGTTTTGTTTTCTGAGAATTTCATTATCAGGACTTGGGCTTTTATTAATCGCTCGGTTAGTTTTGGGAGTTCTTTTAGTCGCTCTTTGTTTTCTTTGATTATTCTTTGTTGGTTATTTATTTTCATCTGAAGATTTATTTCTTTCGCTTGCTTTCTTTTAAGTTGACGTTTACTATTTATTCGTTTAGCTGTTTGCTTTTCCAGCTTTCGTCTCGCTTCCTGGAGCTGTTCTGTTAGCGTTTTAATCTCATCTTGAGCTTGTTGATGGCTCTCTTTTATCTCTCTGGCTTCTTTACAACTGTCTTCTAGTTGTATTACATATCTCTGTTCACTTTTTCTACTATCTCTCATTCGTTCTGCTTCGGTTTTCCAATAATCTTCCAGGATTACACGAGTTTTTATTTCTGCTAATTCTCGTCTCAATCGTTCATTTTCCCTCTTTTGATTTCTGTTTTCTCCCATGCTAGATGTTAGTTTTCGTTTTATCATATTGGCTAGTTGTTTAGATTGCATTAACTGATGATTTATCTGGGCGATTTCTGAATCTTGTTCCTCCACTAGCTCTTGCCATTCCTTTCTTTCGGCTCTCCACCTTTTACTATAATACCTCAATGGGTCTTGCTCGATTGGTTCTACTAATTGAATTGGGCTTGGTACGTATTCTCCGTCTTCTAGATTCATTCGGATTTCTACTTCATTCAAATTCATGCTAAATATACATCGGTTACAATTTTTTGTTTTTATTATTTTTCTTTATTTTTATTGTCTTTTTACACTTTTTACAATTCTCCTCTTCAATTTTACGCTATCGTTTCGTCCGTCTCCCCGAATCCTTCATCGGGTTCGGCGGGTACTTGGTTTATAATTTCAGTTGGGTATAAAGGCATAAGCAGGATTGGTGGTCGGCTCTGCAAGGTATTTATTTCTGCACGTAAAGCGTTTGATATTTGTATCTCTTCGTCTAAGAGATAGGCAAGATATTCCGTATTTTCTGTTAATTCTTCCACTTGCGTTTCCAAACGATGCGTGTTTTCCAACGCTTTTAGCTTTTCGATTTCTTTTCTCAGATTCTGTTCATTCTCCTCATATCCTTGCTTTATTGCTTTTATCTCTGCTTCAACTTGTTCTTTCAACTGTTCATTAACTTCATGTTGATGTCTCAACTGGATTTCTTTAAATACTGCAACTCCTCGGTGTCCGTTCACCTCCTGCTGGAGTTCTGTTATCCTCACGTTTAGTTGTTGGATTTGTCGTCTTTCATCCGTTTGTTCGTGTAGGGTTTCCGTTATCTTTTGATTAGCTGATCAATCCATTTTCTGAGGTCCTTGTCGGTTTTCCTGAGCCTTCTTATTGTATTTTGTCTGGCTCGTTCATGGTATTCCATTGTTTGGATTTCTTCGTTCAGTTCCTCAATTGTTTCTTTCTGCACTTCGACTTGTTCCCATAGCTCCCAATCTTCCATATTCAATATCTTTTTGGGTAACAGTCTTATCTCTTTCTTGGCTTCTTGGTACTGGTTTTTCCATCTTCTTGCTTCTGATTTGATCCACTTTTCTTTGTCTTCCGTTTTTATTTGTTGTATTTGTCTCTGTTTAAGAGTCTCTTCTTGTTCTATTAGCATCTCCTTCATTCTCGTTTGTTGCCATACTATTTCGTGATCTTGTTTTTGTATATGTTCCCATTGTATCGTATTCTCGATTTTCGACAATCTATACTTGTCCTTCCACTTTCTCGCTTCCGCCATTGTTTGGATCACTATTCTTTCCTGTCTATCGTCTCTGGGCTCTCTAATTTTCTTTGATGGTTTTGACCCTTGATTTCTCAGCTTGTTGACTTCCTTTTTCGCATTCTCCCATTTAGCTTTGTAAGCTCTTGCTCTATCTTCCTCTTCGGCTATTTGCTGAATGTAGTGTCTAATTCGTGCTTCCAAATTACTCCTTGAGTGTTCTCTATCCTCCGTCCATCTGGCTTTCCAATGGAGTGCTTGTCGTTTTGCCCATTCTTTGGCTTGTTCCAAATGGGTTCTCTTTGTCTTCTCTATTCGGTATTGGGTGCTAATTTGCCCAATTTCCTCCTGCATCTGTTGTATAATCTTTATCGTTTCCTCTCCTTCTTCTCGTATCTCTGCTTCTTTGTCTTTTATCACTTCCCGCAATTTTTCGATTTCGCTTTGTTGATCCTGCTTCTCTTGCTCTAACATTCTGATCTCCTTTCTTTGGTTTTTGATTCTGGTTTGGTTCTGCATCGATTCTTTTACTAGTTCCTCTTCTCGTCCTTGATATGGTTCATTATTTCCTTCAGAATTCATTGTCTGTTGTTCTAATTCTTCTCTTATCATCTTTATCTTTAACGTATCTCTCAGTAGTTCTCCTTCTACTGATGTTAATATTTCTTTTAATCTCATCGACCTTTGTTGCCATTCCTCTTTAATCTCTTTTAGTTCTTCGGATTGGTTTTCGGTTCTTGACTCTTTGTCCTCTGTTACAGTTTTCTCTATCTTTTGGTTTATCGTCTCGTTTTGGTTCATTGTAATTCTGAATATTAATAATTGATTATTTTCTCTTTTCGATCATCTCAAAATTTTATCATAATTTACATCATCTCGTATTTTTGTGGTTTTTTGGGTTTTTATTATTTTTTGTTTTTACGTTTATCTTTATTTACACTTTTTTACATATTGCTTCCATTTTTAATTACTGATCAGCGAAACGGAATCCTTTGATCCGCCCGTTGATCGGCTTTCTACATACTGGACATATATCAACTTTTATCCCACACGCTTCACATGTGACCATATGTCCACAAGGCATATAAATTATTTCCACATGTTTCTGCCAACATGTTACACATTGATACTGCTCCAAAATAGCTTCCTTTATTATTGATTTGTCACGATTCTCTTTAGGTTTCTCTTGATATCGCTTGATTGCTCGGATTATTGCTTGTGTCGAGTCGTACCATTCTAAATTATTAGCTAATCTTTCCTGGATTATTTTCCTCATTTTTTGAGTATCTACTCCTGATAATAGCATTATGGTTCTCGTTTTTGGCCGATCTAAGATATCTTCTATTTGCTGTTTGGTAATTATTATTTCGATATTCCTTGACTCCTTTTCTTGTTTATACATACATTTTCCTTTATGTTTTAGCTTTTTGACATTCTGATCTGGTATTGGCTGTTGATTTTTGCATCCTTCGCACATTATTCCTCTGGCTGTTTGGCAATATCCTTGACTCGCAAATTCTGCTGCTCTTGGATTTCCTTTGAAAGTTTTAATTCTCTCTTCGAAGGTTCTATTTATGGTCTCTTTTTCCCATATTAATTCTGCTGGATCTTCGAAACTCTTTATTATCGTTATCTTTTTCTCACCTCCTTTTCATCTTTGTCAACTTCTGATTGTCGAAGTCCTTCTGATCTGTTCATCGCTTGGTTTCTTACATCAATATTAATTCTAAATGGGCAGGTTGGAAATTTCCTCAGGTGTTCTCGTTTAGCTGTCTCTCCCTTCTCCTGGTAGTTCTGGTGTTCCCGTAAAATAAAATCCTTGTGCGGCCATTTCTTGACTTTGCCGTTCGGTAAACACTTTATTATCTTTAAAAGTTAGATATCTCTGTTCCTCTTTTCTCAGTTCCTCGTCTCTCACTCTCCTTTGTGAGTATATCGCTTTTATGATTTGCGTTGGCCGTCTTGTTCCGTCGTAGTCTTTATAGTATATAATTGATGCTGCTAGTGTATTAACTTTCTCTTCCTCTTCCGGTTTTTTCCATAGTCTCGTCCATATCGAATCTGGTCCTTCTCTCATCTGTACCGTTGTCTCTTCGCTGATTCCGCTTGCCATCTAAATATCGTCATTATTTTTTGAATTTTTGCTTTTCTGATTTTTCTGGTTATTTGTAATTTTTTGATTTTTATTTGATTTTTATTATTTTATTTACATTTATTTACACTTTCTTTCTCTCTTTACAACGTCTTGTCCGGCCTCTCTACTTCTAATTTTATATATAAATTATCTTCCCGCAAGAATCCTTCTCCTCTCAATCGTTGTTGTGGATAGAAACGTGGTGTACCAATTGCTGTATTCCTGTCGGTTGTTGGTCTTCCCATTTGTGGTTCATTTCCTGTTCTGATTGGGTTACGATAGTCCTCTTGTCCTTTCATTGTTAATATCATATTTTGTTTAAAAGGCCATGTTAATAGCTCGTCGTAATCTCCTCTTCCTACTCTGATGAAGACACTGATGTGGGTGCCCGTTGCATTCCCATCTCCATTTGGATATAATCTAATGCCCAATTTGTATCCATTTTCCCAACTGTATATTGGTGGACTATCTAGAATTCTTTGTGTTCCATCTTTTGCTCTCTGGAGCTTTTCTGCGAATTCGGTTATTTTCCATATAAATGGTGCTGTAGGATGTTTTCTGGCTATAGAACTGTTGGTTTCTAGTTCCTTTATGCTGTTGGTCATCTGTTGCATTTTCTTTTCCATTTCGGCCATTTTCTTGAGTGTGTCTCCTTGGCTTCTCTCGAAATTCTTTCTGGACTCTAATATTTCTCTTATTAGTGCCTTTTGTGCATCATTTTCTGTTTGTAGGCTTTTTACTTCCCATGCCAACATTCCTATCGTTTTCATCATAATTTCGGTATGCTCGATGCTATTTTCTATCATGTGTTTTTGCATTTCCGCAATTGGTAGTTGCGTTTGACAATTGAATAATTCTAACGGGCATTTGACTGGTTTGCCGCTACATTCGTTCCAATGTTCCTTTAATTTGACTTTATCTTTCTTGTCGCAGTTGTTTGCACATATTCCTTCATATAGATCACATATTTGTTCCTCTTTTGGATTCCGATGTTCCATTTCTATTTTTGTCCATTCGTCAATGACTCCACAGAATTCGCATTTTTCCTCTCTCTTGATGCATACTTTGTGATGGTCTTTATCGTCTTTTTTGTTGTGATGGTTTGACATTTTTCGCATAATATCTCGTTATATTCGCATTCATTTGCGTGACTTTCCGCTTCCTTCATAAGTCCCTTCCATTCACATTCTTTTACTTGGCATTGAACTAATAGATTATTGATCTCTTTGTGGTGGCTTTATCCATTGTTGTCGGATCTTCATCTTCTTCAAACGTTCGTCGCATCCAGGGCATTTTAACCTTTTTCCTCCTATTACTTCTATTGTACAATCTGTACATATTCTGCATCCGCATTTCGTCTGTCTCGCTCCAATCAGTAATTCTTTACATTTACAACACTTTAGTCTTTCCTTGATATCGTTCACCATTCTAATCTTATTTTTCATTATTCGTCTCGTAGTTTCGGATGGATTCTCGCTTCCTCTAATTCTCTCGATGATTGTCTGCATATCTACAAAAATTTTCTGGTTACTTGACGTTGCTTTACTTCTATCGCTTTATTTATACATATTTACACGGTGCGCTTTATTTTTACTCTACTGTTGAATCCGGTTCTGGGGTGAATTCTGGCATTGATGCTATCCATTCCACCCAACTTGCTGGATCTACGTGCTGTTGGTTGTTACGTAGTCTTCTAATTTCGTCAGCTTGCCATCTAACTTGATCTGCTAATTGTTCATTCATTCTTTGTAATTGCAGTATTGTTCTCTGTTGCTCTTCTAGTCTTATGGCTTGTTGTAGCCCTCTGTTCACACTTTCTGTTAATACTAGATGAGTATTTGTCCACTGGGTTTGCGCATTGTTCGTTATTAATGTCATTAATTCACATTGTCGTCTCCATGTTGCCTCGATTCCTTGATCTTGGTATATTCCTTGATTTAATTCTACAATCTCTATAGGTACATTGGCAGCTGCTGGTTGTTGTATTGCTTCGGTGAATGGTGGTATTCTCACTTGGTTTGGTTGATTTACGTTATTCGGATTCATCTGTTGGTTATAACACATCATTAATTCATCGGCATTCTCTCTATTTCATTATTGTTTCTAACGTATTTTGTACAATATTTATAAATATACATACCATTACTACTATTATACTACATAATATTTTACACTATATACAATGTCTCTTTTTCGTTTTACACCATCGTCTCCGGGGACTCTATACGCAATGTCCGTATATCCCCATATTTCTCATTCATTATCTGGTATACATCAGATTCATTTGACCATTGTTGTGCTTCGATAATGGGCGGTTCTTTTAACCAGAGTCCACTTGTACTAGAATTTCCTATGATTTCATATTCCTCGGTTTTTTCTGCATCGTATTGTCCTAATTCGATATCGTAATTGAATTTTTCTACTGCTGGCCATAATCTTTTCTTTGCCGGCTTCTTTCTGCATTTGGTAGTTCTTACTAATTGAATTATTATTAGCATTACTATGCTGCTTATTATTGCTGTTGTTATCCAGATCATTTTAATCATGTAATTCTTTTCATTAGGCTGCATGGTTGTATTTTTCTCCTGCATTGGTTGTCTCCATTATTCCTTCTTTTGGTTGCACATCCTTAAGTGCTTTCTGGAGTTGTAATGCTTCGTGGATTGAAAGGTGGCTGTCGTCCATGATCATTCCTTTTTTCCATGTTTCGTTTCTTGGTTTTCTCTCAGATTGTTTTATTATAGGTTGATCTGTCGAATTTGACTTGAGTGGTTTCCTTGTTATCGTTCTCCAATGTTCATGAGTTCCCTTTTGGATGTTTATTACATATTTTCCCAGTTTTCTTTTTGTTGGGATTCGATACTTTTGATTCTTTATATTTTTGCTTGTTTCACATTGGATTCTTTTATTTACTGGTTCGTTTTTCTTAGGTTCGTATACGCAGATTTTTGTGATAGGTTTCTCACCTGTGTTCTCAATTACTATTTCTTCTTCATTTGCTGCATTTGACTCTATGTTTATTATTACTGCTTTACTTTCTCTGATCTGTCGTTGATACGGTTCTTCTCTTGTTTCCTTTTCCGGACGTTTTGTCGTAATTGATTCTAGTAACTTTCTGGTTATTGATTTCCAGTAATCATCTCTTCCTCTCTGAACGTGTACTATATACTTTCCACGCTTTCTTTTAGTTGGGATGCGGTATTTTTGGTTTTTGATATCTTCGTTTGATTGACATTTGATTCTTTCATTCATCGTTCCGTTCTTTTTGGTTTCGAATATACAGACTTTTGTAATGGGTTCTTTGCCCATATTTTCGACTATTATTTCTTCTCCACTCTTTGGGTCTGCTTCCACTTTTATTATTATTTCTTTATTTTCTCGTGCTCGACGTTGATAAGGTTCTTCTTTTGGTGTTGTGAATTTTTCTCCCAGGGTTTTGGCTAGTGTGCACGTTATTATTATATCGTTGTTGGCACATATTATATATTCCGCATTTCCTTCTAGGCTATCCCATTCACATTTCTTTCCTGCTTTCATATTCATTTTCCAACAATCGATAATTTTATTTTGTATACATACTTGTTCAATGGTTTCTATTCCTTTGTTTATTATTCGCAATTTGCCTATTCCTGGCTTTACTTGGATTTTTACGTTTCTATCTTCTGTAGCATCTCTACATACATCTTTGGTGGTTTGGCATGATGATGAGTTTTCGGATCGTATTTTCATCTTTCCTGGTTTTCCTATGGAATCGAATTGGCAACTTATGCTTGTATTCATTGTCAATTGTAAGCATATTCCTTTGCTTGCGCTTCCTTTCTCATTTATTGTTCGTATTCTGAACGATTTTATTTCCTTTGTGATGTTTTCGTCAGCTTCCGTTAACTTGATGGACGTGATTAATATCATTATTTTTTGTAGCAGGGTCGGTCGGTTTTGATTTTTCCTTTGTTGTAGTAACATCATCCCTTTGTTTCGTTTTCCCTCGTTATTGCTGTTGCTCGTTTCTTGACGCTCCTCGTTGGATGATTCCTTTTTCTCTTGTTGTGTGGATTTGTTTTCGTCTCTAGCATTTTGATCGTCTTGGCTTTTGCTGTTGTCGCCACCTTCTCCATTATTATTTCCATCCGGGGTTTCCTTTGAAATGTCGTCCTCGACATTTATTATTTCAATTATTTCCTCGTATACTTTTATTATTCTCGCTTTTATATCGTCCATCTCTTTTATCTCTTGTTTACTCGCTTGAAATCTTATTTGCTTTCGATGCCATCTGTGTATTATCATCAATAGTTGTTCCTTTCTATCTCCGATTCGTATTGCTTCTTTTGGATGATTGGTGAATTTCAGTCCTTCCCACTTCAACATTGCTTTTATCGTTTTTGGGAATGGGTGGCGGGCGTATATTGTTTCTTTTAATAGGACGTTTCTGTTTCTTACCATATAGTTCAGATCGAATACTTTAAGTGATGATCCTTCGTAGGTCCATTTCATCAGGTTGGCTGTTGCTTCGTTCTTGTTTTGGCGGTCGATAGCTTCCATAATGTTTGGATTGTTTTACCCCTATTTCTCTCTCTCGTAATTGTCGCATACTGGTTATTAATTTTATATGCACTTGCCCTGTCTGGATTTCAGCACGTAATGTAGTACATTGTTTTCTCCATTGTCTTTTTCTTTGAACGATGATCCGGTTTTTAGTAATTCTCTCAGGACTGTTGTAGAGGCGTCTGCTGCAACTGCGAACATTAATGGTGTTTGCCCCTCTTCGTTTGGTATATTTGAGGTGTGTCCGCATTTCTGCATAAGTTGGATTATATCCATTATCTTTGAGTGTTTCTCTATGCTGTACTGCAATTGTAAAGGTACGTTTCCTTCTACAATCGCCATAGTGAGATCATGGGTATACTTTCTTTGATACATCCATTTCTGGTGGCTTCTAGCTCCTTTAGCGTAATTTCCATTACGATTTTCCCGCTTTGTTATATTTTCATCCATCCTTTTCCTTTCGACCATTCTGGCATTTCTCTCTGATAGCTTTTACTATTATATCCATCTTGTCTACATTATCTTGGGTCCGTTTAGAGCTTTATTTTTGGTTCATCCGGTTTTGGTTCCTCCACGGTGTTATTGATGTTGCTTTATTTTTCGACTCATCGTTAGTCCGTTTATACTTAGCTGTTGAGTTGTGATCTATTTGAACGATTCTCCTCCTGGTAGTTTCTGGTGTTCCCGTAAATAAAATCTTGTGCGGCCATTTCTGACTTTGCCGGTCGGTAAACACTTTATATCTTTAAAAGTTTAGATATCTCTGTCCTCTTTCTCAGCTTCTCGTCTCTCACTCTCCTTGTGAGTATATCGCTTTATGATTTGCGTTGGCCGTCTTGTTCCGCGAGTCTTATAGTAATTAATTGGATGCTGCTAGTGTATTAACTTTCTCTTCCTCTTCCGGTTTTCTCATAGTCTCGTCCATATCGAATCTTGTCCTTCTCCATCTGTACCGTTGTCTCTTCGCTGATTCCGCTTGCCATCTAAATATCGTCATTATTTTTTGAATTTTGCTTTCTGATTTTTTTGGTTATTTGTAATTTTTGATTTTTATTGTTTTTTATTAATTTCATTTACATTATTACACTTCTTCTCTTCTTACAAACGTCTTGTCCGGCTCTCTACTTCTAATTATATATAAATTATCTTCCGCAGAATCCTTCTCCTCAATCGTTGTTGTGGATAGAAACGTGTGTACCAATTGCTGTATTCCGTCGGTTGTTGGTCTTCCCATTGTGGTTCATTTCCTGTTCTGATTGGGTTACGCTAGTCCCTTTGTCCTTCATTGTTAATATCATATTTGTTAAAAGGCCATGTTAATAGCTTCGTCGTAAATCTCCTCTTCCTATCTGATGAAGACACTGATGTGGGTGCCCGTTGCATTCCCATCTCCATTTGATATAATCTAATGCCCAATTTGTATCCATTTCCCAACTGTATATTGGTGGACTATCCTAGAATTCTTTGTGTTCATCTTTTGCTCTCTGGATTTTCTGCGAATCGGTATTTCCATAAAATGGTGCTGTAGGATGTTTTCTGGCTATAGAACTGTTGTTTTCTAGTTTCTTATGCTGTTGGTCATCTGTTGCATTTCTTTTCCCATTTCGGCCATTTTCTTGAGTGTGTCTCCTTGGCTCTCTCGAATCTTTCTGGACTCTAATATTTCTCTTTAGTGCTTTGTGCATCATTTCTGTTTGTAGGCTTTTTTACTTCCCATGCCACATTCCTATCGTTTTCATATAATTTCGGGTATGCTCGATGCTATTTCTATCATGTGTTTTTTGCATTTCCTGCAATTGGTAGTTGCGTTGACAATGAATTAATTCTAACGGGGCATTTGACTGGTTTGCCGCTACATTCGTTCCATGTTCCTTTAATTTGACTTATCTTTCTTGTGCAGTTGTTTGCACATATTCCTCATAATAGATCACATATTTGTTCTCTTGGATTCGCGATGTTCCATCTATTTTGTCCATTCGTCAATGACTCACAGAATTCGCAATTTTCCTCTCTCTTGATGCAATCTTTGTGATGTCTTTATCGTCTTTTTTGTGTTGATGGTTTGACAATTTTCGCATAATATCTCGTTATTTCGCATTCATTTGCGTGACTTTCCGCTTCCTTCATAAGTCCTCCATCACATTCTTTTACTTGCATTGACTAAATAGATTATTGATCTCTTGTGTGTGCTTTCCATTTGTTGTCGGATCTTCTTCTCTTCAAACGTTTCGTCGCATACCAGGGCATTTAACTTTTCCTCCTATACTTCTATTGTACAATCGTACATATTCTGCATCCGCATTTCGTCTGTCTCGCTCCAATCAGTAATTCTTTACATTACAACACTTTAGTCTTTCCTTGATATCGTTCACCATTCTAATCCTTATTTCATTATTCGTCCTCGAGTTTCGGATGGATTCTCGCTCCTCTAATTCTCTCGATATTGTCTGCATACTACAAAAATTTTCTGGTACTTGACGTTGCTTTACTTCTATCGCTTTATTATACATATTACACGGTGCCTTTATTTTTACTCTACTGTGATCCGGTCTGGGGTGAATTTCTGGCTTGATGCTATCATTCCACCAACTTGCTGGATCTAAGTGCTGTTGGTTGTTACGTAGTCTTCTAATTTTCGTCAGCTTGCCATCTAACTTGAATCTGCTAATTGTTCATTCATCTTTGTAATTGCAGTTGTTCTCTGTTTGCTCTTCTAGTCTTATGGCTTGTTAGCCTTGTCACACTTTCTGTTAATACTAGATGATTATTTGTCCACTGGTTTGCGCATTGTTTCGTTATTAATGTCATTAATTCACATTGTCGTCCATGTTGCCTCGATTCCTTGATCTTGGTATAATTCCTTGATTTAATTCTACAATCTCTATAGGTATGCAGCTGCTGTGTTTGTATTGCTTCGGTGATGGTGGTATTTCTACTTTTGGTTTGGTTGATTTCGTTATTCGGATTCATCTGTTGGTTATAACACATCATTAATTCATCGGCATCTCTCTATTTCCATTATGTTCTAACCGTATTTTGTACAATATTTATAAATATACATACCTTACTTACTATTATACTACATAATATTTTACAACTATATACAATGTTCTTTTCGTTTTACACCATCGTCTCGGGGACTCTATACGCAATGTCCTATATCCCATTTTCTCAATTCATTATCTGGTATACATCAGTTCATCTTGAACATTGTTGCTTCGATAATGGCGGTTCTTTAACCAAGTCCACCTTGTACTAGAATTTCCTATGAATTTCATATTCCTCGGTTTTTCTGCATCGTATGTCCTAATTCGATATCGTAATTGAATTTTTCTACTGCTGGCCTAATCTTTTCCTTTGCCGGCTTCTTTCTGCATTTGGTAGTTCTTAACTAATTGAATTTATTAGCATTTACTATGCTGCATTATTGCTGTTTTATCCAGAATCATTTTAATCATGTATTCTTTTCATTAGGCTGCATGTTGTATTTCTCCTGCATTGTGTGTCTCCATTATTCCTTCTTTGTTGCTACATTTAAGTGCTTTCTGGAGTTGTAATGCTTCGTGGATTGAAAGTTGGCTGTCGTCCATGATCATTCCTTTTCCATGTTTCGTTTTGGTTTTCTCTTCAGATTGCGTTTTCAACGATGCGTGTTTACAACGTTTTTAGCTTTTTCAATCATCCTTTCTCAGATTCTGTTTCGTTTTCCTACGTTCTTGCTTTATCGACTTTTATTCTACTTCAACTTGTTTTTCAATTGTTCATTAACTTCATGTTGAATGTCTCAACTGGATTTCTTTAAATCGGCAATCTCGGTTCCGTTCAGCCTTCCTGCTGGAGTTCTGTTATTCTCTCGTTTATGTGGATTTTGTCGTCTTTCATTCCGTTATGTTCGTGTAGGTTTCCGTTATCTTTGATTTAACTGGTCAATCCATTTTCTGAGTCTTGTCGGTTTTCCTGAGCCTTCTTATTTATTTTGTCTGGCTCGTTCATGTATTCCATTGTTTGATTCCTCGTTCAGTCTTCTTGTTCTTTCTTGGCGTTCGACTTGTCTTTCATAAGCTCCCAAATCTCTCCATATTCAATATCTTTTTGGGGACAGTTTATCTCTTTCTTGGTTTGTACTGGTTCTTCCTCTTTCTTGCTTCTGATTTGATCACTTTTCTTTTGTCTTCCGTTTATTTGTTGTATTTGTCTCTGTTTAGAGTCTTTTACTGTTCTATTAGCATCTCTCATTCTCGTTTGTTATGCCCATACTATTCGTTGTCTTGTTTTTATTATATGTTCCCATTGTATTCGTATTTCTCGATTTTCGACATCTATACTTGTCCTTCACGTTTCTCGCTTCGCGTTTTGTTCTGGATCACTTATTCTTTCTGTTATCGCTCTGGCTCTCTAATTTTCTTTGATGGTTTTTGGCCCTGTGATTGTTCTCAGCTTGTGATTCTTTTCGCATTTCCATTTGTTTGTCAAAGCTCTTGCTCTTATCTTTCATTCTTCGGCTTATTTGCTGAATGTAGTGTTATTCGTGCTTCAATTACTTTTGAGTTTTCCATCCTTGTTCCATTTGGCTTTCCAAGGAGTGCTTGTCGTTTTGCCATTCTTTGCTTTGTGTCCATGGGTTCTCTTTGTTTTCTCTATTCGTTGGGTTGCTAATTTGCCCAATTTCCTCCTGATTTGTGTATATGATTTTTATCGTCTCCTCTCCTTCTTCGTATCTCTGTCTTCTTTATCTTTTATCACTTCCCGCAATCTTTCGATTCGCTTGCTGATCCTTGCTTTCTCCTTGCCTCTACTTTCTGATGCTCTTTCTTTGGTTTATAATTCTAGTTTTGGTTCTGCATAGCTTCTCTTCATCATTTCCTCTTCTCGTTCTTGTACGTTTCTCTTTTTCCTTCTGGGTAGGTTGCTTTTTTGTTCTAGTTGTTTTCCCACTTTTCTTTCATCCTTTTCGTTTTTAGGTTTCTTGTGCTAATTCCTACCTTCTACGATAAGTAGCATTTCTTTTAATTGTAACGTTCATCTGTGTCTCCATAATTCTACTTCACTCACTTGTTACTTTATGATTTTGATTGATCTTGATTGTTGGTTTTGGACTCTCCAGTCTCTTGTCACAACTTCTTGTCTCGTTTTAGATCATTGATTGTTTTCTAAATATAATAATCGATTATTCTCTCTTTCAATCATTCTCAAAAATCTTTATCATAGTTTACATTCATCTCGTATTTTTGGGTTAATTTTATTATTTTTTTTGTTTTTTTACGTTATCTTTAATTTACACTTTTACCATATTGTTTTTCGTTTCCATCTATGATCAGCGAACGGATCTTTGACCGCCGTTGTCGGCTTTCTACATATGGACATATATCAACTTTGCTAGCCCACATTGCTTCACCATGTGACCATATGTCCACTAATGGCGTATAATTATTTACTACATGTTTCTGCCAAAATGGTTTACACTGAACTGTTCCAAAATGCTTGCTTATTATTGATTGTCTCGATTTCTTTTGTTTCTCTTGAATTCGTTGATTGCTCGATTTACTGTTTGTGTTGAGTCATACCATTCCAAATTATTAGCTAATCTTTCTTTTATTTTTTTTCATCTTTGGTATCTACTTCCTGGATAATGCATTAGGCGTTCTCGATTTTTCCGTCGAGCCAAAATATCTTGTATTTGTTGTAGGTATTATTATTTCGATATTCTTGACTCTCTTGCTCTTACATGCATTCCCATTATGCTTTAACTTTTTCACATTCTATCTTGGTATTGGTTTGTGATTTTTGCATCCTTCGCACATTATTCCTCTGGATGTTTGACACAATACCTTGAATCGCAAATTCTGCTGCTCTTGGTTTCCTTTGAAAGTTTTAATTCTTCTCCTCGAATTGTTATTTTATAGTTTCTTTTTCCAGATTAATTCTGCTGGATCTTCGAGACTCTTTATTATCGTTATCTTTTTTCTAGCCTCCCTTTCATTCACTGTCTATTTTCTGAATGTCGAGCCTTCAATCTGTTGTATTCGCTTGGCTTTATTACATCAAATGTATTCTAAATTGCAGGTTGAAATTTTCCTCAGTGATTCTCGTTTTGCTTTTTCCCCTTTCCCAATGCGATAGTCTTTCCTTGACACTAACAATAACGTGTAATTCATCTTGGTATTCGGGGGTTCCTTGAGAAAAGAATCCTGTGCTGCCCTCTCTTTGCTTTAGTCGGTCAGTGAAATACTTTTTATCTTTGAACCGTTAAATTATCTACTGTTCTCGTTTCCTCAATCTCGTATCTCACTTTTTCTCTGTGAGTAAATTACCTTTCTCTTTTCCATGGGTCGTCGGTTGTGTCGAAATTGGTTTATAATGCTGAATTTGCGATACTAAGGTTTTAATTTTCCTCTTCCTCTGGTTTTTTCCATAATATCGTCCATATCGAATCCGGTCCTTCTCCATCGTACTGTTATCTCTTTCACTGATTCCGCTTGCCATCTAAATATCGTCAATTATTTTTGAATTTTTTGTTTTCTGTTTTCTGATTATTTGTAATTTTTTGATTTTTTTTTGGTTTTTTATTATTTTATTTACTTTTTACACTTTCTTTTTTCTTTTTACAAGTCTTGTCTGGTTCTCCACTTCTAACTTTATATCAGGATATCTTATCGGCAAGAACCTTTCTCCTCTCAATCGTTGTTGTGAGATTAGAAAGTGGTTTCCAATGTGCTGTATTCTCAGCTCGGTTGTGGTCCTTCCCATCTGTGTTCATTTCTTTCTGATTGGATTGCGGTATAATCCTCACTTCCCTTTCATGTTAATATTCATGTTTTGTTTAAAGGCCATACCAAATTAGCTCGTCGTAATCTCCTTTTCCCACTCTGATGAAGACACTGATATGGTCTGTGCATTCCATCTCCTTGATATAGGTCTAATGCCAATTTGTATCCATTTTCCCAACCTGTATATGGTTGGCTGTCAAATTTCTCTGCTGTTTCATCTTTGCTCTCTGAAGCTTCCTGCGAATTCGGTTATTTCCATATAAATGGTGATGTTAAGGTGTTTTCTGGTATAGAACTGTTAGTTTCTCGTTCCTTTATGCTGTTGTCATCTGTTGCATTTTCTTTTTCATTTCGCCACATTTTGAGTGTGTCTCCTTGGCCTTCTCTCGAATTGTTTCTGGATTCTAATTAATTTCTACTTATTATTGCTTTTGTGCATCATTTTCTGTTCGTAGGCTTTTTATCTTCCCATGCAACATTCCTATCGTTTTCATTATGATTTCGGTATGCTCGATGCTATTTTCCATCATATGCTTTGCATCTCCGTAATTGGCAGTTGTGCTTGGCAATTAAAACAGTTTCCAGTGGACATTTGGACTGGTTTGCCGCTACATTCGTCTCCAATGGTTCTTTTAGTTGTGACTTTATCTTTCTTGTCACAGTTGTTGCGCATACTACTTCATATAGATCGCTATATTGTCTCCTCTTTTGGATTCCCGATGTTCCATCTCTATTTTTTCCATTCGTCATAACTCACAGAATTCGCATTTCTCCTTCTTGATGGACATACTGGTGATGTTTTTTCCATGTCTTTTTGTTTGATGATTTGAAGTTTTTCGGCATCTTATTCTCGTTATATTCGCATTCATTTGTGTGACTTCCGCTTCCTACATAAGTTCCCTTCGATCACATTCTTTTACTTGGCATTGAACTCAAATAGATTGTTGATTTCTTTGATGGTGGCTTTATCCATTGTTGTAGGGTCTTTCATCTTACTTTCGATCGTTTCGTCACATCCAGGGCATTTTTCTGTTTTTGTTTCTATCACTTTTATTCGTGCGTTCCGTACATATTTGCATCACATTTTCGTTTGTCTCGCTCCAATCAGTAGTTCTTTGGCATTTACAACAATTTCAATTCTTTCTTATATCGTTCCACACTTCTAATTCATTTTTATTATTCGTCTCGTGGTTTCTGATGGATTCTCGCTTCCTTCTAATTCTCTCGATAAATCGCTGCATACTCTACAAAATTTTCAATTACTTGACGTGTTTTTCATCTATCGTTTTATTTTATACATTTTATCACGGTACGCTTATATTTTTTACTCCACTGTTTGATCCGGGTTCTGGGTGAATTCTGCTTCTGATGCTATCCATTCACCCAAACCTTGCTGATCTAGTATGCTGTTGATTGTTAGTAGTTTCTAATTTCGTCAGCTTGCATCTACTTGATCTGCTATGGTCATTTATTCTCTGCAATTTGTTAGTATTGTTCTTGCTGCTCTTCTAGTCTATGGCTTGTTGTAGGCTTCTGTCACGCTTTCGTTAATACTAGTGAGTATTTGTCCACATGATTGTTGCGCATTTGTTCGTTATTAGTGTCATGAATTCACATTGTCGTCTCCACGTTGCCTTCGACTCCTTGATCTTGATATATTCCTTGATTTAATCTACAATTTCTATAGGTACATTGGCAGCTGCTGGTTGTGTATTGCTTCTGGTGAACGGTGGTATCTCACTTGATTGGCTTGATTTACATTATTTGGATTCATTGTTTGGTTATTAATACATTGTTAATTGCATCGCATTCTTGTCTGTTTGCTTACTATTTCTGACACATTTGTACAAATATTTATATTATACGTGCAATATTACTACTATTATACTATTTAACTATTTTACCTATATACAACGTCTTCTTTCTCTTTTACACATCGTCTCCGGGGATTCTATACCAATGTCCGTATATCCCATATTTCTCATTCATTATCTGATATACATCAAACTCATTTACCTTGTTGTGCTTCGATAATGGGGCGGTTCTTTTAACAGAGTCCGCTATGTCTAGAGTTCCTATGATTTCGTATTCTTTCAGTCTTTCTCGCATCGTATGTCCTAATTCGATATCGTATTGAATTTTTACTCTGGCCTTAATCCTTTCTTGCAGCTTCTTTTGATCTTTGTAAGGTTTCACTATTGAATTATATCCAGCATTACTACGCTGCTTACTATTTGCTGTTGTTATCCAATCTTTTAATATGAAGTTCTTTTCGTTAGACTGTAGGTCGTCTTTTCTCTTGCATGGTTGGGTCTCCTATTACTCCTTCTTTTGGTTGTTTACATTTTTTAATTGCTTTCTGGAGTTGTATATGCTTCGTGATTGAAAGGTGGCTATCGTCACATGATCATTCCTTTTTTCATGTTTCGTTTCTTTTTTCCTCCAGATGGTTTTATTATAGGTTGATCTGTGCATTGGACTTGAGTGGTTTCCTTGCTTACGTTCTCCAATGCTCATGGTTTCCCTTCTTGAGATTTTATTACATATTTTCCGAGTTTTCTTTTCGTCGTATGCGTACTTTCGATTCGTTAATAATATTCTGCTCTTCACATTGGATTCTTTTGTTCACTGGTTTTGTTTCTGTTAGGTTCGTATAACAGATTTTTGTGATGGGTTTCTTCACCTGTGTTTTTCAATTACTTTCCTCTTAATTTGCCTGCATTTTGATCTATGTTTATTATTACTGCTTTCTTCTCTGATCTCTGTCGTGGTGGTACGGTTTTCTTTCGTTTCTTTCGAACGTTTTGTCTAACTGATTCTAACAATTTTCTGTTTTATTTGATTTCCAGTAATCATTCTTCTCTCGTACGTGTACTATGTACTTTCCACGCTTTCTTTTTGTTGGAATTTTACGGGTATTTTTTTGATTGTTGGATATCATCATTTGATTGAATTTGTCTTTTCATTTACGTTCGTTCTTATTTTAGTTTCGAATATGCAACTTTGTAATGGGTTCTTTGCCCTATTTTCGACTTTTATTCTTCTCCACTCTTTGGTTTGATTCC
Organism: Schmidtea mediterranea; assembly: GCA_022537955.1. Taxonomy (NCBI): domain Eukaryota; kingdom Metazoa; phylum Platyhelminthes; order Tricladida; family Dugesiidae; genus Schmidtea; species Schmidtea mediterranea. The sequence goes on along the minus strand of CM039680.1, from coordinate 154,398,444 downwards.
ACTTTTATTATTATTTCTTTATTTTCTCGTGCTCGACTGGTAAGGCTTTCTTTTGGTGTTGTGAAGTTTTTTTCCCAGGTTTTGGCCAATGTGCAAGTTAATTTTTATATCGTTATTGGCACATATTATGTATTCTGCGGTGCCTCTAGACTATCCATCTGCATTTCTTTCCTGCTTTCATGTTCATTTTCCAACAATCGATGAATTTTGTTTTGTATACTACTTGTTCAATTCGTTTCTATTCCTCTGTTTAGTTATTGTAATTTGCCTATCCTGGCTCTACTTGGATTTTTTTACGTTTCTATCTTTTGTAGCATCTCTGCATAGTCTTATGGATTGACATGATGATGGTTTTCGGAGTTATTTCCATCCTTCCTGTTTCCTATTGAATCGAATTTTGACATTATGCTTGTATTCATTGTCAGTTGTAGGCATATTCCTTTTGCTCGAAATTTCCTTTATGTTTATTGTTCGTATTCTGAACGATCTCATTTCTTTCGTGATATTTTTCGTTCGGTTTCCGTTAACTGGAATGACGTGATTAATTTCATTATTTTTCTTAGCAGGGTCAGGTCGGTTTTGATCTTTTTCCTTTGTTTGTACATAATTCCTTTGTTTCGTTTTCCCTCTTATGCTGTTGCTCTTTCTTGGACGTTCCTCGTTAGGATGTTCCTTTTTCACTTGGATGTGCAAGATTTGTTTTCGTCTCTAGATTTGGTTTGTCATCTTGGATCATTTTGGGGTTTCGCTATTGCCACTTCCTCTTCTCCCATTATTATTCAATCCGGGTTTCACTTTTTGGAAAGTTCGTCCTCGACCTTTATTATTTCAATTATTTCCTGTTGACTTTTATTATTCTGGCTTTTATATCTCCATCTCTTTTATCTCTGTTTACTCGCTTGAATTTATTTGCTTTCGATTGCCAGTCTATGTTTATCATTATAATGTTCCTTTCTATCTCCAATTCGTATTGTTTCTTTTGGTGATTGGGAATTTCGTCCTTCATTTCAAATTATTTACGTTTGGAAAATGGGTTTAGTGAGATATATTGTTTCTTTTAATAGAACGTTTCTGTTTCTTACCATATAGTTTAATTCATTACTTTAAGTGTGAACCTATAGGTCCATTTCATCAGTTGGCTGCGCTTGTCTTTTTTGGCGTCATAGCGTTCCCATAATGTTTGGATTGTTTTACCATCATTTTCTCGTCTCTCTAATTGTGGTCTGGCTTATGATTTTTATTGCGCTTGCTTGTCTACGATTTCCGTGCATAGTTATACATTATTTTTCCATTATCTTTCTCTTGAACGATGATCCGTTTTAGTAGTTCTTCAGAACTGTTGTAGAAGCATCTGTGCGACTGCGAACATTAGTGGTGTTTGTCCCTCTTCGTTTGGTATATTGAGTGTGTCCGCATTTCGCATAAATTGAATTAACTATCTATTACTTCGTTGAGTGTTTCTATGCGCTGTAACTGCAATATTGAGGTTACGTTTCTTCTCACATCCGCACATAGTAGATCATGAGGGTATATTCTTTGATACGATCCATTTTGTGGACTTCTAGTCTTGGCAAATCCATTGGCGATTTCCCTGTTGGCTTTACTATTCTCATCCATCCGTTCCCTTGACCCTTCGGCATTATTCTCTGGATGGCTTTTATTATATCATCTTGTCTACATTGTCTTGGGTTGCGTTTAGAGTTATTTTTGGTTCATCTGGTTTCGGTTCCTCTACTGTTTAATTTTGCTGTCGCTTCTATTTTTCGATCATCGTATAGTCCGTTTTACTCAGTGTTGGTTTTGTGATCTGGTTTGCATACCTCGTTCTCTGGTTCTCTTGTATTGTTCTTAGGTATCGCTTTACATCTGCTCAGTTTACGTAGATTAGGGTCTAGTTTGAGTGGGTTATTGATCAATTTAAACTCGAGCATGTTCTCATTTACATACTATCTCGTATGTTCTTACCACATCTTTGTAGTTTTCTGGCAACTCCTGGGATGATTTCTGGCGTTGCGATATCACCGTCTCCAACTGAAGTTAATGCTCGCGTACGGTCTCGCTTTGTATATGTAATTCTTTATAAACTTTCATTGATTTGAATCTTAATATTCATACCTGCCGGTTTTCCAGATCTCTGCATTCGCTCTTTGATCCTAGTTACGTAATCGTTCATTTCCACTTATACTGTAAATATTGGCGGTTGATATTCTAAGTCTATTCGGTGTTACATTTCTACGTACATTAAATTTGAATGAGACTCATTTTTGTTGCTGAATTTGTATTGACTTCTATATGCCATAAGGCATAGATTTATTATAATTATCACAATCTTTTTGGTGTCTGCTTACATAATTTGACATCATTTCTATTAAATCGTTCGGTTTTTGACCATTTGTTTGTGAGTGGTTACGGTTGTTTCAGCTCGCATTTCTGAAGTAAATTCGTACGTCCTCTTTATTTCGCTCATAAAGTTGGTTCCTTGATCAGTTAGAATCTGTTTTAGGTGTTCCGTATCACAGCATATCTCTTCTACTAGGTTCTCGCTTGTTCTGGCTTTTTGATCTGTATTGCGAAGTGCTTCCGGGAATTTGATAAATAATCTGTCACTACTATATGTAGTATTTCATCGTTGTTTCTGAATGTCCTAGCTTACATCCATTCGATCATTGTTCATTGGTTTGGTGGTTGGCATTGGCCTTTTAACGGTGCTTTCAATTATTCCTGTCTTCTTTCTCGTTCGCATATCAGAATTCTTTATCATCCTTTCAGTCTTCTCGATCATTTGGCCAATAAATAATTTTGACGTATCTTGCTTCCGTTCTTTTTTTGGGAGCTGACATGTGTCCTCCAAGTTTGTCCATCATGATATTGCATCAGTATCTTTCGTCTACTTCTGGTAAGCACATAAGTCTTTTTCTCGCCATTCCATTAATAATAACCATCCTTTCTCTCCATGGTATATACGATTGTCTATGTTTCTCCATATGCTCTTTCAGTTGCTGTTTGTTGTCGAAGATTTTTCATTATCGAGTCCATAAATTGTTATTGTCTTTAATTCTTCGTCTTCCTTCTGCTCGTTTCTCAGTTTTGTAAAATCGATATCTTCTGCGATAATCATGCATATTCGTCTTACATCGTGATCCATTAGTTCCTCAAATACAAATCTTGACATGCAGTCTGCGTTAGCGTTGGCTTTTCCTGATTTGAATTTTATATACGGCGAGTATTCTTGTAGCTGCATTGCCCATCTCATTAATCTGCTCGAGGCTTCTTTGTGTTGGCCTAGCCATACCAATGGTTGATGATCAGTCGTGATATATATCTCGTGGCCCCATAATAAATATTTGAAATGTTTAATAGCTTGGATTATTGCTAATGCCTCTCTTTCAGTCACAGAGTAATTCTTTTCATGTTTCTTGAATGTTCGGCTATAATATCCAATAACTCGCTCTCTTTTCTCGTCATCCCATTGTCCTAGGACTGCTCCCGATGCATATCCACTTGCGTCTGTTGCTAACAAAAATGGTTTCTTGAAATCCGGGTGTACGAGTATTGGTGCTGATATTAGTTTATCTCTGAGGGTTTCGAAGGCTGTTTGTTGTTCCTTTTCCCATATAAACGGGGTATCTTTTTTTGTTAGTTCTTGTATTGGTTTTGCGATAGTTGCATAACTCTTGATGAACTTCCGATAATATCCGCATAGGCCTAAAAATTCCTGCACTTGCGTGACTGTCTTTGGTACTGGGCAATTCTTTATCTTTTCAATGTTTCTTGGATCTGGTTCTTTACCTTTTGCTGACACAATATGTCCTAAGAAGGTAACTTTTTCCTTTGCCCAATCGCATTTGGAGGGTTTCAATTTTAACTTCCATTGTCTCAATCGAACAAATACGTTACGGATATCTTTTAAATGTTGCTCGAAGGTGCTAGAATAAATTAATAAGTCATCAATATATACCATACATTGTTTAATGCCGTGCGTTACAAAATTCATACATCTCTGAAATGAAGCTGGTGCGTTAGTTAATCCGAAAGGCATTTTCTTGAATTGGTATAGATCTTTTCCAATTGTAAAGGCAGTTTTCTCTCTATCCTCCTCTTTGACCTTTATCTGCCAATAACCACTTTTTAAATCTAGCGATGTAAAATAAGCTGCTCCGTGTAGAGTTTGTAACATTTCATTTATGTCTGGTAATGGGTATGTATCTCGTTTTGTTACCGCATTGAGTCGTCGATAATCTATACAGAACCGTTGTGTTCCGTCCTTTTTCTTTACCATGACCACTGGGAATTGCCATGGCGAGCAACTTGGTTCGATCACTCCTGCGTCTAACATCTTTTGAACTTCCTTTTCTGCTTCTGATTTTTGAGCTTCTGCCAATCGATATGGCCGTAGTGTTATTGGGGTATCATCTGTTAATGGTATCGTATGTTGCGTTACATCGCTTGTACCGAGATCTAAGTCAGATGCTGCAAATATATCTTTAAATTCCATAAGCAGTTTTTGTAGTTGTTCTTTCTCGTTTTCGTTTAGTAGCTGACTGTCGATTGTCCATAATTCTTCCTCATTTCCTTCAGTTTCTGTTGTTGGAAGTTCAATGTCCATCATCGGTGTTAATTTTCCCAATCTTTCATTTTCGTAAATGACTTTATCTTCCTCGTCAAAATTTGTAATATTGATTGGAATTTCACTGTTGTCGTTTACGTACACTATCTCTCTGGCTAATGGCAGTTCTTTCTTTTTCTCAAATTTGTGATTAGGTTCGAAAATCATTTCACCTCTGGTTTCCTCGTTCACTTTTACGTAACAAATCATTTGTGTGCGCCCTGGCACTACTATTTTCTCTGAGCATCTTACTTCTGATTTCAACATACATATTCGTCCGGTTTTATCTCTCAGCTCCATCGATCCTAGTCTATTATTATCTCCTTTAACAATTCTGGCATGAGATCCGTTCCAATTATACAATCTGCACTCAATCTTCTGATAACCGCTAGATACGTATTGATTTTCACGTTTTTATATTCGATTATTGACCAGATTTTTCCGATGACTGCGACTGATTCTTTGCTGCAGGTTATTACGTCCATGTTGGCTTCTTCTATACATGGCCATAATCTTCCGGGTATTTTATCCATTTTTATTGCTGAAATGTTTGCTCCGGTATCGATCATTGCTTTTATCTCTACCCCATTTATTTCTATGGGTACCGTTAGTGTTGGTCCGGCTAATGTTTGTAACATAGCTATGGTTCGAGTTTCTGGATCCTGATCCACACTTCTCGATCTTTGGCTGGTTCTTGGTACTAAGTCTGCCCAATTTGGTTCGTATGGTACTGGATAAATATTTCGTAATGTTGTTGGTCTTGGTATCGGTACATTTCGTTCTACTGATTTTTTTGTTTTCTTTAGACATTCATATACTGGTGGTGGATGATTGAAATGTCCACTATGTCTTATCTTTCGATTTTCCCATTGTTTGAGTTGTTCTTGAGTTAGCCTCTGTGTTCCTCCTTGGTTTTCGTCGTGGTCGCTGTTATCACTGCTATTATCTTTGAAATTTATCCATCGTCTCCAGTTGCTCGTTTTTTGTCGCTTCATTCTGGTTTTCTCGGCTTCTAATCTCATTATTGCTTTAAATTTTCGTCCGACTTCTTCATCAGTACCATTCATTTTAGTTAGAATTCCTACTAATCTCTTTATTTTGTGGATATCTTTCGAGTGTCCATGTAACACCATTGTTTTAGCTAAAAATGGTAGAAATCCAATTGCCATTTTCCAGTTGATTTTCCTTTCTCTTTTGTAGATATCGAAACATGCTAACATTTGTGTTAGGATCACTCTTACGATTTGAATGATGAGGATTATTCCTAAAATTCCTGCCATCATTTGTCCGAAGATTAAGAATCTTCCCCACATGGCTTTCATCATGTTTGCTGTAGCATGTTGAAAAATGATCTGGTGATAATAGCAGTTCGTAGTTGGGTTTCTCTCCATAGTTGTTACCTCCCGTTATCGTTACAATATTAGATAATATTGCTTGCCTTTGTGCTGGAAATAATAAATGTTCTCTGGCTCGTTCCAGATCTTTTGTTTGGTATATTCCACTCTGTGATATATCCACTGGTTTGAATTCTGCTTCGCTAGCCAATTCTGTAAGTCCAAATATTTTTGGTGGTGCTACTATTACTCGAGTTGGAAATTGTAACCAACTTCCATCTCTTATTTCAAATAACGGTCCATATACATTACTACAACTGAACATATTAGGTACGAATTTCTCTGGGTTTATCATCCTTGTTACTGGTTGAGCAAATCTGATTTTTCCTTTATGCATTATCTCTAATTCGTTTATGCATTTATCTCTCGGAATTGTTGAATTCTCTGGCAGTTTCGCAATTGTCTTTTCGCATTTATACGTATACATAACTTCTCCGACGATTCTTCCAAAATATCCCTCTTGGAGTGGTAATAATGGGATTGCATTATCCGGGTTTGTGATTGCCATTGCCAATTTTGTTTTTAATATTTCTCTGTTCAAGATACAGTCATTTTTAACTAAATCGTAGTATATTTTTTCCGTTGATGCCAGTCCTTTATGATATAAGAAATCCATCTTGTTATTTATATACAGATATAGTTTCACATCTTTGGGGTCTATTTGCGCTTTTGCGTTCGGTATTGCTGTTCGCGATAAGAATATTCCTTTATAATTGGTACTGGCTACCATTTCGTCACATTTACTCACCATTCGCCCTTTTATGAACCTCATTCCGATGGTGGTATCAGTTGATATTACTACTGTTGGCGTGACCTCTGATCCGATAGTCGTGGTGATCGTTGGTTTTCCGATTCTTCCGGTTCTCCGTATTTCGTCTAATGCGCTTTTTTGCGTGTTAGTTTCTGTTTCACTGTGCACTCGTCCTTGCACTTCGTCGAATATTGCGCTTTTCAATAAGGTTAGTCTACAAGTTCTGGTATCAGCGTGATATACGATCGTTGACATTCCCGTATTGCATGATCTATCTGTTGCTAGACATTGGGGATACTTTTTCATCGCTTGTGTGTCCGGATCAAAATATCCTTGATATTTCTCTAATTTTACTTGGTAGCTTTCGATCACTACTACTCCTTTGACCAGTTGATTCAATAAGGTATACTCTCCTCCTTGACACGTTCCGTCTCCAGCCGTTATTCTTCCCGCAGCATATACTCGGGTTGTTTTTATCTTTCCTTCCTCTGCTGCTACATTCACTCGTCCAGCTATTGAGATGCGTCCTGTCGTGAATCCTTCTTCACATTCGCTCCGCGTTACAGAAACCACTGTTGTCTCCGTTCCGGCTTCTATAATTGTTGAATGCGAGTGATGTCCGCAATGAAATGCTACGATTTTCCTTGTTACAGAGCATTCTTTGATTTCTGTTTTTATGAAGTCTACTTCTTGGTATACATTATACGATACTGCTGTTGCCGTTGTCTGTAATTTACCGGGGTTTGCAGCTTTGCACTCTTCCGTTTCCTTTAGTGAATATTTGTCACCAATCTTTATATTATCACAATCGTATACTACAAACGGTTCTACTCCTTTTACGCACATCATCCATATGAGTATTGTAGTGATTATCGCATTCATCCCTTTTCTAGCTGTTTTTGGATCACTTGCATTAATTGTTGTCTCGAATTCTGTTAATAACTCTTTCAACTTTGTCTGCATCATCTCGGTTTGATCATCTTTACTTACCAGATTTATAAAAGCTTGCCATCCACCTTGAGTCAGGATGAATGGTTCGATTACCTTCCTGATAATGTCTGTTATTGCGAATTCATATCCATTTGGGTTGTATCTTGGAGTTCGCTTTCTGTATATCACTATCGTATTGTACATCAGATAGGCCATTCCTACCAAATATCTATTTGGGTCATCAGATCGTTTCGTTAAGTGATTTATTATCAACAATAATTCCTCTGGATCTTTAGTTGTGGTTCGTACTTTATTATCCATTATTTTATTTATTATTGGTTTTATTGCTGCCCAAAGCTGTTTCGCTTCTGCTCCGAATTATTAAGTTTCAAATTTCTCTTTATTTCTGGATTTGCTAATCCCAGCATATCAGTTATTAATCTGTTGATCCATTTTGCTCCTTGTTCCTGACCTTTCAGTTTTCCTTGTAATTGCTTTGTCACTTGACTAAGCTTGTTCAATTTCGTTGTCAATTGATCCATCTGCATCTGTTCTTTAGTTTTCCTTTCTGGAGCTGGTTTATCAATTTTTGGTCGTCCTCTGGATTTCTTTTCCATTGCCGTACCTGTTTCTTTTCGTTTGGGTTGTTCGTCTGCCGTTTCTCTAGATGTTGTAGCTCCTCGTTCATTTATCCAATTGTCCCATTCGTCTCCTGTCGAGCTTCGGCGTCTTCTTTCTTTCTTTTTATTTTCCTCTTCGGTATCTGGCTCTATAATTTCGACTGGTTGTCTTTGACCACATACTAGCTCGTCCGGTTCATCTGTTATCAGATCGTTTTCATCTTCTGTCATGAACAAATCTCTTGATTCCGGTATTCTCCTGGTTGTTTCCTCGTCCACAATATCATTTAGATCATTTAGTATCTCCTCATCTCCTGTTGTGATGACGATTACTTCATCTGCTGCAGGTGGAACTTCTGGCGTATTTAGGCTTTCTTGTCGCCCTATTGGCGTTTTCGTTTTGATTTCTCTTTTTATTGAGTTCTCTACCCGCAATTTTTGCTACTGTTAATATATTTATCAATCCCAATTGCATTTGCGTAACTCCAATTTCGAGATCGTCGTCTAATGATCGTCCTTCGTATTGTAAATGAAATGGTGGTTCGTACGGTATTCTCTTTTTCACCTCACTTACTTTGGCAGTGATATAAAATTCCTTTTCGATTGGTTCGAAATCTGGCGTCATAATTTTTAAACTGTACTTTTCTATTGTTTCGGCTGCCCATTCGGTGTGTTTCCATTTTCGGATAATTTCTCTGAATTGCTCTGGGTACCACGCATACATTCTCCGATACTCCTCTATTTCCTTTACAATATTTCGCAGATTCTCTATTCTGTTACAAGAATCGATTATCCATTTTGCTAAATCTGTTACAGTTCGTCTTTGGTTTTTGGCTCCGGTTCTCAATATCGCTGCTAACTCTCTACATTTTTGCGTTTCCGTTAATCGTGTTAATCCTTCCTCCACAGGATCGTCTATATCTGTGGGCAAATATTTTACTCCTGGAATTCGTTTCTCGAGTACGCTGATTCGTGGTCTCGCTTGTTCCTGTTGGATTCGTAATTTCATTTCTCGTTCTGTTTCTACTTCGATCGTGATGTATATCGTATCATCCCTTACGAATTGGGGTGTTACATATTTTTTCAGTAGAAATTGTGGTACTCCTCCAGCAACATTTTCAGTGGATTTTGGCTTTTGACTTATCATAGATCTTGGGTCTACTCCCAGTTTTTCGCTGTGTCGCCCTTCCCATTTTCCGGGTTTAGCGATTGAAATTGTGACTTTTCGATTAAATGGCCATTCTAACTTGCCGTCATATCTGCCTCTTGCTAATAGAAAATACACTGATAGGTATTTTCCTTTTCCTACCCCATCTCCGTTTGGGTATACTCTCAGTTTCATACGGTATCCTCCGATTTCTGTATAGAATTGATGGCTTGTAATACCGATGATTTTCTCTTCTTCAGCCGATTTTACTTTTTCAGCCCATCCGCCTATTTTCCATGTGTATGGGGCTAATCGAGCTCTATCGTTTATTTCCTCGTCTTCTTCTGGTTGCCATTCCATTTCGTTTATCATTTCCTCTGGTAAATTTTCATATGGTTCATCTTCATATAACTCTAAGGTTATTTCGTTAGCTGCGTCTTCCGGCGCTTCTCCTGGTACGTATTTTCTCCACTTGGGTTCGGTTCTCTCCATTTTCCATTTCCATTCCTTCGTCTTTTCATCATACGCCTTTTTCCATGGTGTTGATCGGCATCTCGAGTCGTCTATAGGTTGCAATTTTGTGCTTAATTTTGCATCCTGTCTCCATAACTGGTAGATAGTTAATATTTGGTCCATCTTTCTTTTCATTTCCTCTTGAAACTCTTGGATCTGTTGTTCCTTTTTTGTTGTATTTTTTTCTCTCTGGTTCATCCATGGCTATGATATTAATGGTTTGTCCGTCTTCCCATATACCTAATTCGTATATCGGGGTTCTTTCTCGTGGACTTATTTGCCGTTTGTGGTACATTATAGCCACATCCTCTACCATGCCATCATCACTATTTTCGATTATTGGTTGTATGATTTCTCGGGTTTATCCGTCGGTATAGTTCGTGCATTTGACAATCGGGATCTACCAATATTTCCTTTATTTCATCATTTGGTAGCTTTATTTTTATCTTTATTGGTTCATCTCCCCTCATATCTCTTTGATGCTCTCCATATTTGGCTATCAACTCATCTGTTCTCTCGTTATCGAATCTCATTATATCTGTATCTCGTACAGCTTCTACAAATATTTTCATTGAGGTCGGTCTAGTTAGCGATAATCGGTTAATATATTTTCTAGCTTGGTCTATTGCTTGTTCTGTCATTTTTATCTGGTTTTGCCTCATTATCTTTTGTCTCTCTTTTTCTAATCCAGGTTTTATTTCTTTGGTATACAATATTTGAATTTTCTGCCATATTTCTGCTGTCGTTTCCTCGGTTTCATTTTTGTTTAATGTTACCACATTTATTCCTTTTGGCCATATTAGAGCATCCGCTAGGTGTATATCTCGCTTTATTTTTCTTCCTTGATAATATAAGGGTTTATTTTTGTAGCTGGGTCCTAGCTTTTTCACTACCCAATCATACAACTCGTTTGTGCTCTCGCCTCTTGTGGCTATTATCTGTCTAGGTATCTCTGGAAAATCAATAATTACCTGATACTCTTCTCTATCATATTCTTTCAGATTCTCTTGGTACTTTTTTATCATGTCTTTCCATGATGCCGTGAATGTACCATTATCTTGTTGATATCCTTTTGCGATTAGTTTCATTATTCTGCTGTATGCGGTTGTATCTCTGAGGTTTAAGAACATTTGGTTTCGATCTACTTCTTCTACAATCTCGTTGATTTCTTTTAATGTCTCGGTTTCATCTTCTCTTGGCACATTAGTTTCCATTTCCTCTAATTCGGATTTTGATTCATCTTTATACGGTTTGTTTTCCTCGCATGACTGAAATATTTCTCCACCCAGACTGCTTATTTCACTTTCATCTTCATCTGTTTGATCGTCTGGTATTTGTCTCAACATATTAATATGTAGTTGTTCCTCTTCTTTCATTATCTTTGTTGGCCCTTTTGTTTGGAACCATATCTCTTTTATTCTGTTTTCTATTTGGGCTTCACTCCACGTGGGCTTTTCTTTTCTGATTCTTGTTTCTATTTTTTGTAGCAGTATCCTCTGGATTCGATTTTTTGTTATTATTGGTTCTGATATCTTTTCCTTTTCTTGTGACGTTGATGCTTCCTGTTCATCTCTCGATTCTGGCTCTTTCATTTCTTGCGATAGTACTTTCTTTGCCATCACTTCTATTTTTTGATCTAGTGCTTGTTCTTGTTCCAAATGTTTCAGCGCTCCGTCTATTTTTAATATTAGCGCCTTCTTTCTTAGTTCGGCTTTCTCTTGTTTCAGGATTGCTTCTTTTTCTTTCAATTGATCCTCCTCTTGTTCTAAAGCTTCTTCTTGCTTTATTTTTTCGAGTGTACTCTCTGTTGTTTGCGTCATGATTTCATCTTCGAGTTCGTCCATCTCGTATACTAATGTTTTCTCGTTTTGATCTTCCGTTATCATCCTCTCTGCTTGATTATTCTCTTGAGTTTCTGGTTCGTCTGATTTCTCAGTTGTCATTTCTTTTAGTTGTCGCCGTCTCTGTTTTTCTTCCTCTGTAAATTCTTTGATGGCCTCTATTTTCTCCATCGTATTCAATTCAACTGTTTTCTCGTTATCAGTTATCATATTTCCTCCCCTTCGTTCTCAACACACTGCTCCGCAGTGTGAATTTCATCTGGAATTTCCATCCTCATCATATTAATTCTTTTCGGGTTTGTTTTCGATTTTCCCATCTTTGCTGGATTTCTTGGGCTTCTTCTATTTGAAGTCTTTGCCATTCAGCTTGTTGTTGCTCTTGATATTCTCTGGTTCGCAGCTCTTGAATCTCCTCATTGTTTCTCATTACATTAATTCGTTGTTGCTGTATATTGGCGGGCATCTGTTGCATCATCTCTTTTAATTCCATGGGCATTCGTTGTAATGTTTCCTTAACATATCTATTTCTTGTATTACGTTAATTTGTGGATTTCTTGTCGGATTATTGTTTGGTCTTGGTTGATTTGCCTCTCCTCTTATGTTGCATCGCCTTGCGATGTGCCCTTGTTGACCACAATTATAACACGCTTTGCTATTAAGTTGTTGACATATTCTCTCAGTATGTCCTCGTCTACCACATTTTTGACAATTGTAATTTCGGAAACAATTTTCTGATCGATGTCCCATTTTTTGACATGTGGAGCATTGTTCGTTTGCGTTTGGCTTGTTCCTGAAATTATTATTATAGCTTACTTGGTTATTACCTCTATCTTCTGGATTTCTTGTTGCTGGTGGCTTGAACATCTGCTGTGCTCTGGGTATGAATTGATTCATAGCTGGATTGATATTGTTGTTTGATTGTTGACATTGACTGTTGACGTTGTTGGTTCTGTGGCCAAGACTGCCACTTGATATCCCAGTCCCAGATGGGCTTCACATCTATTTGCGATTGCTACTGCTTGATCTAACGTTTCTGGTGCCAAGCATCCAAGGTTGGCTCGTATGTCTCTCTTTTGATTCCTCTTATGAAGACGTCTACCATTTTATCTTCGGGCAAATCTATTTCTCCGAAGGCTTCTTTACACAATTTCTTTAATTCACATGCGTATACTGCATTCGATTCATCTCGTCTTTGTTTTCGATGTAGGAAGTCTAATATCCTCCTATTTCCCTTTTTCTCTATCCCGAATATCTTTATTAAGAACTCTTTAATCTCTGTCCACGTTGTCAATTTCGTTACATCTCTCGCTTCTTCTACGAATACATCTTGTGCGCTCCCTTTCAAATACAAGGGTAGTCGCTCTTTTACCTTTTGGTCTGTCCAGTGACAGATATTTTTATACACTTCAAATTCCTTTATGAATGTATCCAATTTGTTGAGACTACCGTCGAACGGTTCTCCTCTAAACTTTTCTCTGAATTCTCCTACTACCACGTTGTTGTTATTTGACAATATATTTGCATCCGGAATTGGAGAGTTTATAGAAGTTGTCATGTTTAGATTGTTGTCTAGATTCTCTTCTTCGTTCGCTGATTCTATTGTTGCCAATTGGTTCTCGATATTACGTAGTTCGTTCTCTTCGCTGCTATTAAATTCAAAATCGGTCAATCCGCTATCTGTGCCGGTTCCTGTTGCTGCTGTAGTTGATGCTCTGGTGTTGACACTTCTGCTGTAACGAACTTTTTCTTTTCTTCTGTTTTTAATAAACTTTTTTCTCTATTCTCTTGGCTTTTGCTTCTCGTGTGGTTGCTGATGTTATCAATGTTTACGGTTATTCGTCTGCTTGACTGGTTTTCTCGTTTCTCTTTTCTTGCTTTGGTTGCTTTTGAGATTCTGTTTGCTTGTCTGCTTGTCACTACTCTGGCGATTATTCCAAATTCTTTTCTGCTCGTTTATTCAAGTTTCTTTGTTATCACTTTGCCTTGTCGTTTGCTCTGAAATATTTTCTCCTTTGCTTTGCTTTGAAATTGACTTGGGTTGCTTTGTTTGGCTATTGATTCCTAAAAATAAATAACACTCCAATACTCTATACCAATTTCTCCTTCATTTACCATACTATATACGTTATTATCCCTTGTTCGCATTTATCGTGGTGGTCCTCTACATCTGACTCACCCCCCTCATTTTAAGTCTATTTTTAATTATCTATACCTCGTAACAATTATCTATTAATCTCGTATCAATTATCTATATAGTCTTATCAATTATCTATATAGTCGTATCAATTATCTATATCATAATATTAATAATATACAATCATCATATTCACACTCTCAGTCAATCCATTAATTATTTTTCCTGTGTCTCCCAAAAATTCATTTGCTTAATCCTCAATCGCTGGCGCTCTATGCCCTCTATAATTTCCGTTGGCTCTTCGGCCTTCGGCTCTAACTCGTTTACTGGTCATCTGTGACCTTAATATCTATTCATTTTCATATTTCATCTCTACTCATATCATATCTTATCTGGCACTCTATGGCCTCTAATATCTAATCATAATTATCCGGCACTCTATGGCCTCTAATATCTAATCATAATTATCCGGCACTCTATGGCCTCTAATATCTAATCATAATTACATCTCGTCTTTACTGTTTAATCCAATCATATTCTATCAATTTCATCTTTACTCATATTCATATTCATCTTATTCATATTATCTCTCATTGTTTCACCGGACTTGAGCTCATCAGTGACTTTTGGGTATGTTTGAGGCCTCACACTGACTCTCAAGCCATGGCGTCTTTTGGCCGCGCATTCCTCCGGTTACGCTTTACTCACCGCCATTCGGATATTTGGCACTCGGTGTGGGATCCGGGTTGTTGTACCAAATTCCTCGCTGGGCAATAAAAAAAACATTCCCTCAGTACTCGGTGTGGGATCCGGGTTGTGTACCTCGGAGAATATAAAAGTATGGAAATGCCTAGACGTTCAATCAAGTTCCAAAAGCGGTTTACTTGATTTCTCGACTAGTGAAAAGAAAAGGAAGTGATTAAATATAGGCGCGGAAAATTTCTAATCCCTGCCCGCCTCTGCAATCAGATTTCCCGGCTCAATTCGGCCGCCCTTATCTGACCGTCGGATTTCCCGGCTCAATTCGGCCGCCCTTACCCGACCTTAGTAGGACATTTTGAGTATGAACCATTTACCGGTTAGTTCACATCTCACCTACCGTTTGGCCCCCGATACTCGGTGTGGGATCCGGGTTGTTGTATCGAGTTCCTCCCAGCAATAAAAAAAATCGTTCGATACTCGGTGTGTGATCCGGGTTTTTGTATCGAACGGCTCAGCGCCATCAGTCCCTTGGCTGATAACAACCTGAACACGACAGTCCGTAGCTGTCCTCTGGTGCCTCACCACCAGCTAGGGAAAAAGAAGTCATCTCTAGGTACCTTTAATCAAAACTATTAATTCTGTTCCGTGTACACTCTTTCTCTCACCTCTCGGTCTATCTCTTCACTCCCCCCTTCAAAATTTGTGGTAATCGCATCAACAAGCTCCCCAAAAGAGGTGATCAATCTCTCGCCGGTTACTTGCTGACATACGCGACTTGGCCTACCAGTTCTTTTCTCAGTAGGGTTGATCAGGATTTCCCTGGGGTGAGCGTACTATCATTAGATAGCTCGGGTTTAACCATTTTTCCTCGTCCTATCTCAATATAATATCGATAAATATAATATCAATAAAACAAAAGAATTATACTCTAGGAAGTTGGTTGTCGAAATTTTCCCGTCCAATATTTGTGTCTCTGTGCATGTGTTTTAATTATTTCCCTAATTCGGCTTTCCTGTATTCGGTCTATTACCTTTATTTATCGTTGTCGGGTGGTTTTATTATTTACAAGCATTGCATATTTCTTTCATATTCGTCTTATCATCTAATAATAATTCAAGTAATGCATAATACACATTTATTTTATTTCATCATAACAATTTATGGAAAGTAAACAGTTAGTCTTTCCTTTATCTTTCGCTGGCATAACATACAGTGCGACTCTTGTGCGCATCCATAACAATAACTCAGGTGTCCGCAAGGTATCACCATTACTCGTGCTTCCTCTGTTTTGCACGCATAACACTCTACATAAGCCTTAGTTTGTTCTTTCATTGTTGTTACAATCTCGTCTTCAATGTTTTTGACTTTTTCCATTAACTTGTTCCAGCTTTTCCCAAATTTGGTTATTTCCAATCTCATGGACAGAATTTCGTAGATTCTCTCGGTTGTTACATCTTTGTCAATATCGCTCAATTTTATCAATATGCAATGTTCGTCGGAATACAGGTTGGAAATCGTTGATACATCCTCTTTAGCTCGTTTAATTAACTTTTGTTTATTAATTAGTTCCTCAAGATTGTTATTTTCGATGTTTAGAATCCCTTTTAGTTTCTCTATTATTTTTGTTGGTTCCATTTCTAAAATTATTAAATCTCTTTTAATTACCCATTAAGTTTATTTAAATACTAATTAACTAAATCGTATGTTATTCATTCAACTCTCAGTTTAGTATTTTGTTTTAATAAGTTGCTATTTTAATTACTATAATTCCCCGTTGTAATTTATTTTATTATTGTTCTATTGTTTTTCCCGTTTGTCGTTATTTCCCTTACTTACCCCCTTTCATTTTATCCCGCATTTTGCCCTTTTAATTATATGTTGTTTGCTTATGCGTCTTATCGTGTTGTTGGTATCTTACAAGGGTGTTGTGTCATCAAGTATTAATGGATGTTGAATGCTTTGGCGTTAATATCTATTTAACATAATTTTTGTAGTCAGGTCGTTCGTTTTTCATCAATCTTTATAATTTCTCGTCAATCTTTGCAATCGATCTTTACACTTATAACTTTTAAGTTCCACATATCTCATCTCTCCATGGTTCGGCAAAATGTCGTCCCGACATTTCTATTTGAAAAGATAGTTCTGTATCATGTCCCCTGGTTGTTTGCACACGAAAAGCTTCAATCCCGGCTGAGCCCCCAAATTTGTATGGTGGGTTACAGGGTTTCAAATCTTGCTTATCTTCCCGGCGACCCTAGTAACGCCATACAAAAGATTGCTAACTGCCACTTGGCACCCGTTGCTAGGCAACGTTGGTAATGTGTTCAAGTGGTGGACTGCCCGCAAAAATTGAGTATCATTAGCTAATACTATAGTTGCTCGGACAATCCTCGGGTTCACGAGCTGTCGATAAAAGACCTGCGCTCGCTTTTACTTATTGGTCCCTTTGCGTCTAACTTCCTATCGTCTATCCAGCTGGTTTATCGGCGTTAGATTGAAAAGACAAAATGATTGGTGGTTGTATTTAATCCCTCACAATTTTATTTTATTTATTAAAAAAAAACCATTTGATTAGTACGTAGATGAAATGAGAGATGTACGGAAAATAATATATTTAACAATAATCTATGTAAAAGTGCATTGATTGGAGAGTCGAGCGGCTCGGCGCTTAGCTCGCTCCTTGCGACCCGGTCGTCGACTGGATGTTGAAGGAATTGTTGGGGTAGGGTTTTCGACAGGGGTTGGCATTGCGGATGGGGTCGGATTCACTTCTCGGTATGCCAATTGAGCCGGGGCGAAAACTAGAGGGTAGGTTACCGCTGCCCCCTCTTGACTAGCGGACAACGCTACCTCTAGCCCCCTGATTTGGGTCTTCAGACTTGTCACCAATTGTCTTTCTTCGGCCCACCCCTTCTGGGCCGCGGCTAACTTCTGATACAACGGCTTGACCCTCGTGGGGTTGACCCATGTAGCTTTGAGTTGTTGTATTTCCCGGACCAAGTGTATGAGTTGATCGTGGAGATCCTTGTTTGTTTGTCGCGCCCGAGTTAACTCGTTTTGTAACAACTTTACGGGATCCATTTCTAAAAATAGCATGAGTGAATTGGATGGCGACTAATGCAAATATGAGTAGTTTTATTTAAACAATTTTTAAAATGAAAATTATGATAATGATAGAAAAGATGAGACAGAAAGAAAAATTTTTATTCCTGAATCGGACACAATGTCGCTAACAATAATCAATGTCTACATCAATAACGTCTACTCCTCCGCGAAGAATCGCTTAATCCCCTCTTCCGGAGCATATCCCGAGACTACGAGCACCGGTCGTTTAAGGTTTCTGATCGGTCTGGGAGAAGGCGGGTAGCTGTCGGCCAGTCGTCCAGCCGCTATGTCATCTTTGACATTGGCCAGGTAAGATGTGGCCCATGCCACGTCAGCCTCGATTTGTCGCTGACGCTGTAGAAGGCCTTCTAGGAGCTCTTGGGCCTGCATTAAAATGTCCCGTGACGGATTGGGTTCGTCCGCCACCTCCCGAAATCGCTTCATGAATTTTTCTGGTGATATTTCCTCCGTTTGTTCATCTGTAGGCTCCTTAGGATATCGTTCCTGGTATACCCGACTCCAGGCTTGTCTCCATTGTTCCACAATGTGAGCGGGCATATCGATCATGGTTCTAGCGTGTCCTGAATTAAAATATATGTTTACTCCATCTTTCTCTGTATTTTTAATGGTTTGCGAAAATGAAATTGTTCTTGTCCTGTATGAGAGGACTTGTTAGCTTGAATCTACCTATATTAGGTGTCTGAGTATCTTGTGAGTAAAGTAACTGGTGATGCTGCTAATCTTGTGTCGTGCGTTAGGCCAAAGGAAATCTGGTGGTTTGGTAAAATAATATGGTAATGCGTCTGTCTTATATGGGGGTATGTTAATAGCCTAAAATTCGCGTGTGAATCCGTTCATTTAATAAATGTACTAATTTTTATCACTTCAGCTTAAGGTATTTTCAATGCAAACCGACAATAAAATGGCTATGTATCGAACTATTGCGCAAGCGATTATTGTATTTAGGTTTTAGTTTATTGTCGAAATCGTTGACGGGATTCTTGATTATCAAATTTCAGAGCGGAAACGAAGTGATTGATTTCCGGTGATTGACGAATTCTAATCAGACGGCATGAACCGGACGTCGAATTCGGTTCATCAATCATGGTGAATTACCGGAGGTGACAAAGATTTGTTAGATTTCAATACGCCAGAATGTTTATTTTAAACGGATGAAGTTGTTTATCCGGTTTGTTCATATTTATTGCGAATTCTCGTATGAACTTTTCAAGTAGGTGAAAATACTTTATT
The DNA here is from genome assembly GCA_022537955.1 of Schmidtea mediterranea. Classification (NCBI taxonomy): domain Eukaryota; kingdom Metazoa; phylum Platyhelminthes; order Tricladida; family Dugesiidae; genus Schmidtea; species Schmidtea mediterranea. The sequence continues at coordinate 154,379,450 of CM039680.1, read as the reverse complement.
AACATCATTTAATTTTCTCGTTTGAGGATCATTAGTTATCGGGTTGCCGATCGGAGTTTTGGGTCAAGAATATTCTGGAAACTTTCTCTGCGTTCATTAGGGGACGCGGTCATCTCATTACTATGGTCAAACAAAATCAGTGGTAGGTATTTTCTCAGGGTTAAGTTAGTTAGTTATTAATCGCTTTATTTTTAGGGTTCGCAATTTATCGACGCACAATTTTTTTTGGGTGATTACCACTCTGTTAATGCTGAGTTCGAAGTATTCCTCGTGATCGTTCTGTGCCCTCGTTCGACGATGGTTTTGTGTTTTACGGGAGGAATCAAATCGCTTTATTTTCAAATTTCTTATTCTAATCAATAAATTCTTTGATCATTTGGTTTTAAATTAGTTAATCATGACAATTTCATCTATGGTTGACCTCGTTAAACGAATAGTATAGATGTTTGTTCGGATAATTATTCATTTTATTCAATCCCTGTCTCAATTCCGTGATCATCAAGTCAAAGGTCCCTCTTTCTCACTTCGTGGCTTCGTTGCATTTGTTTACATATGAAATTTTTCATTACTCAAGCGCAATCGAACGTTTGTTGATGGATCAATTGGTTATACCCATAATTCTCTGCATGAACTTACAACAATCTCTAATCCCCATGGGTTGATTTTAGTTATGAAATTTCATCAAGAAGGACCTTACCTGCTGATCACGAAACTGATTCGATTTAAATCATTTTGTTTAATACAATACGCTTAATTAACAGTTTGGTGATTCGTAATTTTTATAAATTGTTTCTTTTTTCAGATTTTTACTTTTCAGTATACATGTTTTGTAAATACTTATCTGGTTCGAACACTTGTTGTTATGGTGAAATGAGTTAAGGAGTTAGATCTCCGGTACGTTGAATAACAATTATCCATTAAATGACTACTTGGTTTAATAAATTGACGAGTCAAATATTTTTACAGGATTCTTTGTTTCTCTACGGTACAATTTTACTTTAAATGGTTGAGTGAAAATCAATGGATTTTTATTAATGGAATTTTTAAACTACGGTATTAACTTTATTTATGTTGATCAATTAGCTAAGTATTTAATGAATGTTCAAGTTACAATATGGTATTTTAGCGGGTGAAATTTCCTTATATTGCTCGAATAAAAGTTAATGAATTAGTAAATGAACACTTGATGAATTAATTTTCCTTTCCTTAAACAATACTAAATGAGTTACTTATCAAATGAATATTTTAATGAATTAATAATCAACTTACAATCGACGAATTACTTATCAAATCGATGCTTTAATGAGTTTTACTTTAAACAATAATTAAGTTAAAATCAGTGAATTATTCATTAAATGATTATAGTACTTCAATGAGTTAAATATCTTTACGCTAATCAATTAGAACCGATGAGTTATTTGTTAAATGAGTACTTGATTTACAGTATAATAGTTTAGTGAATTACATATTTTTACATTAATCAATCGAAATCTATGAATTATTTATTAAATGGATACTAAATATTTTTACATTGATCAATGAGAATCAATAAATTATTTATTAACTGATCTCTATTTATTTATTTGACTCGCCAATTTAATTTTTGTTTGAAATGTTAGTTTGAATTAGAACAACGATTTCCATTTTAATTAACCCCCGTTCCAATCCCTTTTAATAAGCCTTAAGCGCATTTTGTGTTTATATTATATTTACTGAGTGCCCACTGGACTACTCGGTGTGATGATTTTTAGCCATGTGTAGTATGAGTTAAGTCGATTTTACAGAAACGAGGAACGAGGAAGCAATCAAATGACTTCTTCCTTATTCCTCCTTTCATCTATAGGGATAATATTGACGATCCAACTCTGCGTTCCGCACGCCGGGTCTTCACGGGCACAGATCATTGGCGATATTCCACGCGCTTACACGAATCTGAATTGTGTGTAGATTTTATTTACTTGCATTATGTTTCGGCTGTGGGCCGGAAAAATTTCGACAGATTTATTTGAGAAACAAAAAAAAAATATATATATAAAATAATTTAGGCATAAATATGTTTATTAATTATAAAACAAAAATAACAGGTTACCATTCCTTGCCATTCCAAAAATCATAATTCATATACCATAAAATAAAACCAAAGTTACCGCTCTCCCCACGTCGACGCCGAGCAGAGCTCTATTGAGATGCAAGGAACGTGTCGTGGAAAGAGGGTTCCACCATAAATATTTCTCACCTAAATAAATAATTTAAAGAACTGTAACTTCGAAGATCGTTCAAACGTATGAGATTTTCAAAAAACTTTCAAAAATAGTTTTGATCGGAAAACGGTTTGTTTTCAAAAATGGTTAACTTTAATGTGAAAATGGATCAGTATATATACCTAAATTTTTGGTGTGTAAAATTTGATGTAGTAAAACAAAATTCGACCTTGTTGTTTTCTAGCAAATTCTAATATTTATTTTTATTATTTTTTGATTTATTTTAATAATTTTTTATTTAGAATTTTATTTGAATTATTACTAATTCAAATTTTCCGATTTAAATCTTGCTTTAATGAACTTTAACTGCTTTTTCCAATTTCGTCGAATTTGTCATGTTTTCTTGTTGTGTTTGTGTAGATATCGTGCGGATCTTGGTGCATTTTGTTAATATTTTATTTTATTTTTATGTTTCTTAATTTATATTTAATTCTTTTATTTCTCAGATTTTATATGGTTTAATTGGTGTTTTGAGGTTTTATTTAAATTGCGTGTTGTGTTTGCGTGTGTGTTTCTGATCCATTTAAACATTTTGAAGGCCGTTTACGTTCTGGCCCAACACTAAGGAAACCATTGATCGCCTTATGATTGCACCGGATGAAATTAATGGCAACCGTAGCCCACCTAATGATGGGAACCCATAAAATTGCATGTTTTAGTAATTTCATATTTGGAAGGTTTTAGAAATTTAAAATTGTCTGTCACAACATCATTAGTCAATTCAAATTTGTTTAAAATAGTATCAAAATCGTTAAAATCAAAAAATATGTTTAGTAATAAATATCAAACCTCAATAGTTTTAGTTTCTGATCTAGTGTATAAATTTCCATGTAATGGATAAAATGCCACAGATATTGGAGAAACTTCCCGTCATCTTCGCACACGGGTTCAGGAACATAGCCAATTGAGAGATGTGAGTAATATTATTGAGCATAGAAAAATGTGCAAAGGCACAGCTTATATAAAATTTTATGTGAGGCGTTGGTGATTTAATCACATTCCCCTAAAATAAATGTTCAATCAGCACCAAATTTATTGAGATTATTTAATTAATTATTAAATCATGACTATTACATCACTATTGTTTCCGTAAATAATATTTAACAAAGATTATGAAGGCAGACTGAAGATGAGGATAATTTCCTCGAAATTTATTTCTCATATTTGTCTTTTTCGAGTTTTTATTAATAACGGTCCATCATTATATAGATATACATCAGTGGTGGGATTCAGCCGGTTCATACCAGTTCTTAAAACTTTAATTTAGACAATGGAATTGGATAATCAAAATTTGCACCGCTGCTTTCCTTTGTCTTTACAACAATTTTCAACTTGATTTTCATCTGGGTAGAAATTTTTTATTTGGGTAGAAGGTGTTAGGGTTGTGCAATTTTTGCAAAACCTAAAAAATAAAAATAATTACTTAAAAATAATCAAAAAATCAATATTTTCAGGAGGAAATGGGTATGTGCCGACGCCAATTGATGAGACAATTACGAAAATAATAATATAAAATTAATTTGGGACCCCTAGATAATGGTGGGTTACAGGGTTTCGTTACTTGCTTATCCTTCTAGTTGCCCTCGTAACGCCATACAAAATGATTCTGATCCACTTGGCACCCGTTGCTAGGCAACGTTGGTAATGTGTTCAAGTGGTGGATTGTCCGCAAAAATTGAGTATTATCGCTAGTACTGTAGTTGCTCGGACAACCCTCGGGTTCACGAGCTGTCGATAGAAGACCTGTGCTCGCTTTTGATTCTTAGGTCCCATTATTCTCCTATCTCCTTCAAATGTTAACCTATACTCTCATATCATTCATTGTTATGTCTATTATCATAGTCTTTCTTCTTGTTGTCCATGTCGAAGATTTTTCTTTGGCCTGTACACCCTTTGTTGTGTTAAATACACCCACATTATATCTTTCACCCTTATCCCTATTGTAACTACAATGTTCCCATCATTATTACCAGCATTATTATTGTTGCTATTATATATATTACCTTTATTGATTGTTACTACTATTACCTATATTATTATTTTTATTACTATAACTACTATTATATTTATTGTTATTACTACTATGATTATTACTACTATTATTATTATCATAATTATTATCATCATTACTACAAATACCATGATTATTATTATTACCATTATTATTATTATTATTATTATTATTATTATCATTATTATTGTTATCAATATTATTATTATTATAATTACCATTACCCTTATCATTATCGTTATATTTATTAAGATTTTGTAGGGATCCGTCCTTATTCCTCAGCGTTAAAAATTGTTTATTGATATACAACATTAACCGTAGTCCATCTATATTTTTTGGTTTTTGATAAAGTATTTTTGTAAATTTGAAAATTTTAGCAGCGTTCCGCCCATATTTTACGGTTCATCCCTATTCTACAGTTTTCGACAAAGTATTTTCATTGACTCGGAAAATTTGAGCAGCGTTCCGCCCTTATTTTACGCATTCCATTTTTACGTTACTATTTTTGTTAAGTATTTGAATTAGTTCGGAAAATTTGAGCAGCGTCCCGCCCATATTTTCCGCCTCAACTCAAATTAATTTATTTAATTTTTATTTAAAAACATTATTTTCATGATTTTGGTCGTTCGGATTAATCTTTTTCCGATGGCTATTCATTTTAACTGTTGCAACGATTTCGCAATTTTCCCCGCTACCCATTCCCTCTTATTGTCCTTAAGATCTATTTATGTTCATTTCATAGTTAATGAGTGCCCACTGGACTACTCGGTGTTAGAGATTTTGAGCCGATTGTTGTTAAAAATTTATGTCAATTTTACAGGAAACGGATGGTGAAGGAGTAGCCAAGGGACTACTCATTTACCCTCCAATTTCCCCTATGTACGGATAATATTGACGTTCCAACTCCTGCGTTCCGCACGCTGAGCCTTCACGGGTACATATCATTGGCGATTTTCCACGCTCTTACACAAATCTGTACTATGTAGATTTTGCTTTCTTGCGTTATGTGTTGGCTGTGGGCCGGAAAAGGAATAACAAATAATATTTTACCATAGCATTTGGAATAAAAGTTTCGATGCACTAAGGCTGTAGATATAAAATATTTATTCAGCATATTACATCGGCTACATACATTTGAAATTCATCGTATCCATTCCATAAAATTTACTTCAAAAATCCCATAAATTTAATTCGATAAATCATCTATAAATTCAATTGAAAAATTACCCACAAATTTGATTCAAAAAATCATCCATAAATTCAATTGGAAAAACAAAATTATCCATAAATTTAATCTGAAAAATCATCCATAAATTCAATTGAAAAATTACCCACAAATTTGATTCAAAAAATCATCCATAAATTCAATTGGAAAAACAAAATTATCCATAAATTCAATTTGAAAAACAAAATCATCCATCAATTCGATCTGAAAAGTCATACATAAATTCAATTGAAAAATTACCCATCAATTCTCTTCGAAAAAACCAACTAATAATATTGCACCAGTTGAGAGTGATCGTGTTCAGGCAAAACACTTACCCGTGTTAATTGCCTGAATGCACGGCTCTCAACCAGCCATACAACCAGTTATACAGTTCTATAATGAAAATTTTCCTCCGAAAAATAAGACTGAAAATTTGTGAAAACACATCGGTATTTATACCTATTTTTCTCGCGTGTGAAATTTGGTGCAGTAAAACAAAATTCGACCTTGTTATTTTCTAGTAAATTCTATTCGTTAATTTTATTATTTTTTTGATTTATTTTTATAATTTTTTATTTAAGATTTTTATTGAATTATTACTAATTCAAATTTTCGATTTAAATTTCATTTTAATGAACTTTTATTAATTTTTTCAATTTCGTCGAATTTGTTGTGTTTTCTTGTTATATTTGTGTAGGTATCGTGCGAATCTTGGTGCATTTTGTTATTATTTTTATTTTAATTTTATGTTTTTGATTTTATATTTATTTATATTCTCTCAGATTTTAAAGTGTTTAATTGGTGTTGTATATTGTATTTTAAGTTATCTTGGTGCTGGGTTTTCGTGCTGTATTACCGATGCATTTAAACAATTCTCAAGGCTATTTGTGTGCTGGCCCAACAATAAGTTATTAATAAAATACAAATTAATTAATTAATGTAAAGGACGAAGACAAATAAATTAAATTAGGGAGAAATTCTTCGATTTTAATAAATGTAATTAGCTAAAGGAACTAATTATTCCCTAATATAATTTGCTCCAAAATTTTCTCAGGGGAACGGCCAAATGATAAAAGCAAATTATTATATGAGTTCCCCGGGAGTCCAATCAAAATTCTACAAAAACTAATTAGTTGTCGAGAGGAAATTCCTATATAAGGTTGTCTCTAATCGACAACGGAAACAAAAATTATTTTCAAATAAAACTAAGCAAGTGGTAACATAACAATCTATTGAAAAATTGGGAGAATTGAAAAGAAAGTAGTTAGTGGCGAATCGGACTAGTGTCATTAGACCTTTGAGATGTAGAATAGTATAGATTTTAAAGGCCGCTTCCCGTGGGGATTCCTGCCAATTCTGTAAATTGAAAATTGTGAATCGCTGTGAAATTGTTTGTATCAAATAAAATTTTTCCTGTGTTGAGTTATTTCAGTATTATATAAAAATAGCGCGTGGAGTTAGAGCAAGCAGTTCCAACCGAACCCAAATAAAATATTAACTCAACAAGTGAATTTAAAGTTTTAATTGGGTAGAAAGTGAATAAAAATTTTTATTTGGGTAAATGTAAAAATAATCTTAAAATGGATATCTAGTAAATATTCCTTTTATTTATTTTTTTAATTTTTTTTTTTTTTCATAATTTTCTTGCTTTGTTTGGTCGCAATTTTCTACTTTTTGATGTATTTTCTTGCCTCATTTTGCGAGGTATAGTGACATTTTTTATTATTTATTTAGTGATTGATCTTATTGTTTTAATTGATGTTGTCTTTTTATTATTGTTTAGTTGATGATTTTGACATTATTTTTAAAATCTGTTGGTAATGCATGCTTGTGTGGTAGTTAAGATCATAACTTCAATTATTCTAATTTAAATTTTATTAATTAATTACTTATGTTAATTTATGGATCTTAGTCTAGCAATTGCAATTAATTTATTAAAATTTATTGACTCAGCAGACCAGTTATTAAAAATTTCACTCGATAACATATTTTGCCCATATTTTGTCAGTAATTATTTGTTTCGCTAAATAAAATAAATTGTCAGCACTATCACTTGAGCATGAGCTGGATTTCAAATTTTTGGAATTGCCCCGTGAATATCAGTGCCTATATATACGAAAACCTTAAAGAAAGTGTCATTTTGTTCCAGCACCATATTTTATAATAAAAATACATTTATCAAAACATTATTTCTATTGTGCTAAAATATTTGTTAAACGTATCTCATTAAATAATTCAAGTTAAGACAATAAATGTAAATTATTAAGCAATGTCTAAAATTTTGTCCCAAAAGAATTATACAACTACAAGAAAAACTGCATTTTCACACGAATTAACAATGTTAATTAATTTCAAAAATAAATCTTTAACAATTCCACTGTATATATCTATATATATATTTATTTATTCAAATGACACACTGTTACAAGTCATGCCTTATGTTAATAATTCGAAATATCGTTTCTCTAAATTATTATTATCTCATATCTTACAAAAAATCGAATTCAGCACATCAAATTTACATAAATTAATCTATCATGCAATAGGCACAATTTGAACAATACAAAAAGTATAAGATAGAATGGCAACGAAAACTGGATAACTATTAATATATTCAAAGAAAAATAATATTCAACAACTTCAACTCAATAATAAATGCTGAGAGAATTTGCTGTTTGAAATATCAATTACAAAATAAATAAATATTAAAAAATAATTATAATAAAAATAATTAATTAATAATAAAATAATTAATAATAATAATAATAATAAATAATAATTAATAATAATAATAATAATAATAATAATAATAATAATAATAATAATAATAATAATAATAATAGATAATTTTCATAAAATGTAATTGTTAATAATTAATAAATAATGAAGTTAGATTCCACAAGAATAAAGCAAAATGGCAAGAAGATTAATCTGAAACATTTCAAATAATCAGTATGAATTCAATATTTAAAAACCAATATTAAGGCTAGATAGATCGCTGATCATTATCAATTAATTATAACCACAAACATTTCTTTACAAAAACAAAAAAATAAGTGAAATTTTTTTAGAACAATCAATTATTTTCAAGAAACTGAAGAAATCGGATTCCTTGGTGTACCCATTTGACTTAAAACTTTATCCAACCAATGAAGGGGACCATTCAAATGAATTTCAATCCAACACGGGGTTGAGGTGACATCTTGACGATGATATTCAGCTCCCCAGCCTTTGACAAAACTCATGCGTATCGTACACATTTTTGTAAGTTCATAGACTGCTTCGAAACCATGATGAACCGTTCGACTAAGAAGAAACGCAAACTCTTGATTGGAAAATATTTTCAAAGAGCATCCAGGAGGGATTTTACAAACTGTGGTTGGATGGAAATTGTGATGGTAATTACAGTTTCTGGATTGTACAAAAATGCTACTGTCAGATAAGCATTCGGCATATACATCACCTCCAACATAGTACAAATGAACACCTAGAAAGCAAAAAGATATTTCAAAGAGTTATTTAAATAATTAATTGAACATTTGTTTTCCAAGTCAGTAAAATAATTAATGTTTTGTTAGGACTATTGTTATTATTGATATTACTTATCAATGAAAAAGAAAGACTCGTCTGGAAATTCGTTTTGAAGGGTCGTAAAATTTATTGCATCCTTTAATTGCGCCGTTATATTTAATTGCTTCTGTATTTCTTGCAATTGCGAAAAACTATAATTGAGTCCAAAACGTACTCTATGTATTCCAAAACCTCGGTTTGAAAGCGATCAAATGAGATTTTTGTCGATTCGCACCTCCTCTTGAGCTTCGTGATATTACACCGAAACAATTATATTTTTTAATCAAGTCATTATTGGATGTTCTAGGAATTATTTCTTGCTTCTTTAAAGAAATCACAATTTTTGCCATTTGATATTTTAATATTATTACTAAGACTAAATTGAATAAAAAAATTTATATTAATTATTAATATGTGACTATATATTGAATGAAAAATGATTAGTTATTGGCATTCATAGAATGTGGAGATGCATCAATGGAAACAAAATCATCAATTTGTCCGATGTGTTCTACAAGAGATTCATTACCTATTTGAATGACTTTTGTCAAGAATGAAAATTGAATATATCAACATATTAATTAGCATTTGATTTAATTTAATTAATTTTAATTTAATAAATGTTATTAATGCAATGTAAAAAGCTTTTTTTGCAATTAAAATTTTAGCATTCAAAATTTTTTACATTTCTACAGATTGTCTGACTGCATCTTATTATTTAGAATTCAGAATTTTTTTTAAATCTAAGCAATGATTTCCAGCCAAAAAATTCTTTGCTTGATGTTTTATTTTACTATGACAAAAGATCAAAAATAATTTTCCTATGCAACATAAATTTTCTGCTTTATCTTTATATCAACACTTGATATTATAAATTTCGCCGAATTTAACTTAAAATTGCTATTTACTTTATTTTAATATATTCGATTGAAATTTTTATCTATATTTGAAATACTGAAAATTTTAAATGAATTTTTCAAAAAGTTTCCTAAATATATTATTTTTTAAGTTTGAAAAATTATCTAATATTTTGAATTTGACCATATTATCTAGGACCTAGAAAATATTTTTGAGCTTGTAAGATTCTAGATTTAATTCCACATTCAATTCAGCAAATATTTTTTAAATAAAAAATGAATAAAAATTATTTTTAAAGTCTTTGTTGGAGTTGTAAATTTAATATTTTAAAAGGTTATATCTTAAAAGCAGTCAGTAAAAAGTCACAATTAGAACAGAACGGATTAAACACGAGAAAAAAATGTCAGATAATAAACCAACTATCAGATTTGAATAAAGAGTCAGATATAAGCTAGACAATTGTGAAGATAGTGAATTTATCAGAATACGTTTAGAAAGGATAGAAAAGCTAAGGAAAGTGTTAAAAACAGTAAATCGTTAAATAATTAGTTAAGGAAACCCGAGTTGGATAACCAACAAGAAAAGCAAAGAAAAGAAAATTCGAAAAACCATTATCAGTACGACATGATTAATAGGAACAAATAAGATGGAAGGTGCTCGAAGAACAATTAATTACGTTTCATATGATAACTTTAAGGAAATCCCCAAAGAAAAGGCTGTCAAACGGATGTCAGTTGGTCCAAAATAATTATTCGAAAGTATTATTTCCACTATATGAGAGTCAAAATCTTAAACCCCTGGCATTCTGCCTCGGGTAAAGACGAGAATAGGTTTAGGAATATATGGAAATTAGTTGAAAAGTAACAGGAAAACTAAAGAGGGCAAAGGTTCAACTAATCGAGTCAAAGTTGGAATGTTAAGTTGATTATTGCCGTATAGTCAATACAACAACAGCGAGGGTCATCGGATTGTCAGAACGTGCGTTTATTTTTATAATAATTGGTATGATTTTTATCTGCATTTTTTAACATATTATATAAATATACGTATTATTTGTGTTGATTAATTTTAAAGACCACGAGGAGTCAGTGGTGTGTTTTATTAAAACCCAACATCCTGGAATTCGTTTCCTTCTACTTAGATAATTTGAAAAAATATCTAAACGATTCCTACTGAATTTGGCTAAATTCAAAAACATATTAAAATTTATCTGAAGAGAAAATGTGATAAATAAAAATTATGATCTCCAACAATCTTATTTAATGGAAATCCTCTTCTCATGAGATGTCCATGAGATAATCACTTTGATTTATTAAGTCAATACTTCTTGAAGTTGCAGTAAAAAATTTTACTGATATTAATTTAAATGCTTTACTAATGAAAATTCACTTTTGATTAATGAAATAAAGCACTTAAAAAATCCATTACAAATTTCATAAAATAAACTAGAACATATTAAAATAAATCGACGTCTCTATATAATAAAATTGTCATAAATATTATTATCAAAGTCACCAGTTATTTTTTTTAACTTACTGAACAGAACTAAATAATTGAACTAGATGAGAAATGAAAAGTTCAAATTTTATAGAGAAATTTGGCAAGATTTTAAAATAAACTATATGAAAAACTCGCTTATCAAACTCCACCACATATTTTCCTCCTAATTGATTGAATAAATTATGAATTTATCATGCCAGCTTGGTGTATTCGTTAAGCTCATAAATTTTAATGGGAACCACATTAGCTTTGGATTTTATGTTCGTTATTTATGATGAAAATTAAACGATATTTGAACGCATGACAGTCTCTATTGTTTCATATTTATTATATCTTACTAATAATATTTATTTATCTTTGAATTAAATTTCATTCCTATTTTTTCCATAGTATTAGTAAATGTTGTCCACAGTTAAAAAACGCAATTTGGCAATGAAAATTTTATTTTCTCTGAAATAATTGAATGTTTAACGACTGAAAAAATTTATTTTATCAGGAATATTAAGTAAAAACTATAAAGTGTAATGTGCTATAATAAAATCTCCACTTGCATCTTCATCTTTCCAAATGAGATCCTCATTCAATTCCCATTAAATATAGAATCTATCACTTTATCATAAAATTAAAACGTTATTTATGTTTTTCTAATTTCTAGTATTGCCAAAGGATTTGTTAAAATATTGCCTCGATTTATTTCCTGATTCTAAAACCCAACTCGTGTTTTCCGTCTAAATGGTGTTCAATTAACTGATAAAAAAATCATCTTGAAACTTCTTTCATAAATTTGTAGGTAATATTTTAACAAATAAGCATTAGTATAGTTATTTAACCACTTATGAAACACAAGATTAAGGAATAGATATTCGTGGACAAAGTTCAACGATTTTAAAGGATTTTAATCAAAAAACGTAAAAATTTCGAGATTTTTAATTTATTTGTAATTTTAAAAGCAAGTCAATATGGAAGCAAGTTATATGGAATAATTTTCAATTAATGTTCCTAAACCAAATGTATTCTGTCAATTGACAGCGATTTTTATTCAATGTTAAATATTTTTTTCCAAAATTTAATTCAATAAAATTCTTTAAATTTTAGGAACATTTTCTCTGAGATTGATATTTCAAAAAACCAACCATTCTTTGTAAAATTAAGAATAAAATATAGAAAAATCCGAAACTGAAGTTTAAATATTTTCAATTCAATGAACAGATTTTATATTAACGAGGGGTAATATTTAAAAATTAATTTCCCTAAAGACAAAATATAGCTGGTAGGAATTGTACAATTTTACATGAATAATTTAATTTTTATCAACGATGTAAACATTAAATAAAAATAAAACAAAGTCTAATCATAATTTGTTGATCATTTGACATAAATATAACATTGAAATTAAACAAATAATAAATTTGAAATGTTGTTTATATAAGTAGGCCTTTCAATAATCCTGTGAAACTCACCGCGGTAATCGTTTGTTTAACGATGATAGATATTTTATAACATTGACACATTAACTGTTTGCAGATTATAATAATTATTTGAAATAAATCTACTAGTTAGGCTATTTAGGAAACTATTGAATTTTCTTAACAATTTGTGAAATTTAATGTTAAAACAAGATTAAATACCAACTTTACTACTCGACTTTGCCAGGGATTTGGTTTCTTGCATATGTTAATTTCATATTCCTTTATGAACAGTAAAATTGATTTTTGCAAAAAAAGACTGAAACAAATTAAATTATTAAGACTATTGATTTACACTGTGATTATTTCAACACTTTTAGTGAAACGCGTTTCCATCAATGATGGAAGATTTATTTAGTAATGGTGCATGGTTTTGTGTTTGTTGGAACATCCAATATGGTGTATAATGGGCGTAAAAATGACGTAAACTAAAATAAATTTACTAACCTCCTAAATTTACCTAACCCCTAACCTTTTTAATTAATTGTATTAATGAAAGAAGCTAACTCCAATGAATTGAAAACAATCATAAGGATGTTTCCTTATTTTCAGCAAAACGCACTAAAATTTACAAATAAAACCTAGATCAAATGGGTTATTTACCATAACAATATAGTGGAATAAAAAGAACTAGCACTTAGTTGATTAAAATACAATTTGGATGGTATAAAATGATTTTCTTTCAATTGTTACAGTTGGTTTTATGGAATTCGTATATTTTGTATTTTAAGGCCAAAGGGAAAACATTCTACATCAAGGAATGGGAGATCCAACTTTTTTGCAATTTTTGTATTATTTAAATATAAATTTAAATGCGCTTATTGTTTTTTGTTAGATATTCTTATATAATAATTATCATTTCCAACGAATAAATTTTGTAAGTTCGAATCGACCCAAAAATCGAAATGGCACGCATTTCGTTAATTTTATAGTCACGATTCTAAATTTCATTGACAATTTTCCATGCGATATATTCTAACGGAATCTCAGGTCGCGTGAATCCTTAAATTTAATAAAAATAAAACTGGCATCGATATGTTTTTTGAAATGAAAATGTATTTCTCATAATCTAGATAGATCCTTTTTGCAAAATATAGTGTTAAAAAGACAAGGAACTTATACAAAATCATGCAAATGAATATTTGATATTATAATTTGAATATGTTCGGGAAAATTTGCGTAAAAAGGTCCATAGTTGGTTATAAAAAATCCAAAAAATATCTATTCAACATTATAATATAAAATTGTACATCGTAGATATAATAAGACATGAGTATTTTTAACACAATATTTTTATTATAAAATATGATAATTTTTAAAATTTGGAATAAAACTATTAATAAAATACATTCATCTTCGTTTCTAATGCTGTATTCTAAAATTTTAAAGCTTATAAAACATTATGTACAAATATAAATAAACAAATTTTGTTTGAATATATATTTCTTGTTAATAAAAAAATCAAACAGAGAGCAATACGGAAAAATCGTCCCTACTGATGAATGTAGGTCAATTGAGAGTGTAAAGTATAATATCTTAACCAGATACTATATTAGGAATATAAATTACATGAAAATTTGCTAAAAGGAATTTCACTCACATACTTTCAGAGTTACAGCTATAAAATATTTAGGATATATACATATATATATATATATATATATATATATATATTGCCAGTTGTATTTTATATTGGGATAATATATCCAAAAATTACATTATAAATTAATGGCAGTTTTAAAAAAATTCAACTTCATTACCAAAAATGTGTTAAAAAAGTACAAAGGAATACAAAAAGTAAAAAAGTGGTGTGAAATATATTTGGAGAATATATATCCTGAGTGTACAGCAAATCTGAAATGTTGGTATTTTTAAACTACTCGTGAGTCATATTGCCTTAATGGAACTCAAAAATTGACATTTCTTCTGATTGCATTAAAGTGAAAGCGTGTAAATAAGGGGATGAGTGTAGATAGATGAAAAGAAAATACGAGTCCACAGGTGATTGAAAGTTTTGGAATGTGAAATTTCATAGAGACACTTAAAATAATGAATATCTGAACATTAAATATATTAAACGTATAATTTAAATTACACGTATCTGAAAATGTACTAAAATCAATTTTTTTTGACAATATTTTCTATTTAAATTAGCACATTAGGTGGTTAGCATAATTATATTGTTATTAATAGGAATTTTTAAAATTATTTTAAAGATTTTTTAGCTATAAAATTAAGAAAATCATGCACTGAAGGCCTAATGATATAAAATGGAATATGTATTGGAACCCAGGGAAATTTGTTTACCAGATTCAAAATTATACAAATTTTACCTTTCCCTATATGTCTTCTTGTATTTTCAATAGTGGAATTTCTGTTAACATTTGACAATAGTCCGAGACAAAAACGGTCCGAATTATTTGATGGATCCGTGAATCCATCAACAATGATACTCAATTTACTGGCAAAAAATGCTTCTCCAACTCTATTGTTCAATTCATAATATACAATCGAACACCAATTTTTCGGTTCTTGATACGTTACCGATTGCATGTCTACAAATAATAACTCCCGTTAAATTGAGGATAAAATATTGATTAATAATAAGGACAATTTACAAAAGAAAATATAAATAAAGTATGCTAAAATGCTTGACTATTGTTTTCATATAATATTACTAACGACGTTTTTATCATTGTTCATGCTGGAACAATATTGTTAAATGTTAATGATTACTTATTCACAGTCGTTTTAAATGACTTTTAATATCTTATCGCTTTGTATATTTTGTAAATTTTGCTCTTGAAAAAACTGGCAGAACTAAAAATTAGTAGTTCAATGTATTTTGAAATATAGTAATTTCAATTATAATGTTTAATACACATTTAATCGGTGGTAAAAAGAATTCATAACGTTTCAACAAATTTTCGGTAATATTTCAGCTTCAACAAAATCTTTTAAATCTTAAAGACTTTTTGGTCTTTTTAAGTATACTCAAATCTTCAAATATCCCAAAGAAAAAGTAGAGTAGTAATAGGTAAGATGACTTGCTAAGTGATTTTGCTTTTCCCATTCATTTCCAAGTAATTTTTGTTCAAAAACTCCCTTACTCGACACGCATAATGATGAACTTCATTCTGTTGAAAACTTATTTTTGTGATTATTTTACAACCAACACGTGGTATCAATCATAATTAAAGCTTATCTAAATAGTTTTTGTCGTCATTCACATTCTCATGAAAAGAATGGATCATAAACACACGGCATGGAAATATTCATTTTAACAATCATATTTTGGATTGGAGTGAAATTGTGTGATAATAATCTTTAAAACATTATGCACCGTTTTAAAAGTTCTTCAAATTACTTTAGTAGCCTTTCTTACCGGTGTGTTGTTCAGGCTTGTTGGCATAAATATCACAAATTGTTTCAATTCTACTTCAAGTAATGGTCGACACACTTCCCAAAATTATTAACATTGCCCGTTTTTTAAACTTTGTTGATAAGTTTTCCATTCCAACACTTGTAAATGACTTCTAACAAATCTTATTAGTAAAACTAAGTAAACTACGAGATAACTCGTAAAATGTTCATTATTTTAGTACCATGTCACTTGCAGATAAAAACATGAAATTGTGTGTTCCAGCGAACGTGTTAATGGAAAACTTAATCACAATTTGAATAAATGCTTTTGTAACGGCAATTTAATAAAACAAATACATTAAAAGCTGTGAGATGAAGTTTCTTACATAGTTCCGACTACTTTATTACAACACGGATGAGCAGTATTTGCTCAATCCAACAGCATTAACATATATTATAATGATAATTAAAAATTCACGATTTTTGTGGAGTTAAAATCGCTAATGAGATGTACCATTGTTCATTGTCGGAAAATTTGTTAAATATTTAGTGCAATTGTCAGATTTAGCAGTGCACATCGTCTCATTTAAAAATATGAAATTCTCTGATAAATTCATAATCGTCATAATTTGTCTTTTTTGTGTAATTAATTTAATTTTGATAAATATCATTTGTTCGTTTTATTTTTGATAGATCTAAAGCATTGTTTCTCAAAATTTTTGGCACCTCGGAACCCTATCAATTTTTTTTCGTTTTCGCAGAACCCCTTCGGAAATTTTTATAGTTAGATGAGTATTATCCACTTATATTATAATCCTTTTTAACACATTTGTCGATCAAAAAGGTTTAATTTATTTTAAGCAATTTAAAAAGGGAAAATTTCATATTAATGAACTTTGATAGTAATTTTTTTGAAAAAACTGCCAAAATAAAAATAAAATTTTACGCTAAATTGTTTTAAATAAAACTAGCAAAGAAATATTTTATTAAAATTAAATATATATAAGTATTTAATAAAAAATATTAATCCAATAAAACATTTAATTCAAAAAACCATTAACTTATGTATCAATAGGAAGAATGAGCTTGCATTGACTTGCATAATTCTTCAATATTTGGTGAAAGATTTGTTAACGATAATCTTACAATTGATGTCAAATTTAATCTATTCCATTGTTTAGTCTTGGTTAAAGTGACTGTTGAAAATCCACTCTCACATAAATAAGTGGAAGGAAATGGGAGAATTGTTTGAAATGCTTAGTCACTTAAAACCTTGTACTCGCCATTAATTTGGATCCAAAATTTAGCATGTGATGAATTTTCTTTTTTCATTCTTCAATGTCACGTCTGATGAGAGATCAGCTAATAAATCTTCTTCGAATATAGATAGGACATTTCTTGTATTTGTGAGATTGAATGGATCTAAAACCCACAATGCATCAGTACTCGGGTCTTGGCTTACAGGAAAATATTCCTCAAATTTGATAAAGTTTTTAAATAATTAACTATAATTATAAATAATTTATTGGAATTGTAGTATTGGCTTCTATTTTTAGTTTCAATCATTTGATCCGTTAAGCAGCTGAACATATCGAAGTGGTTGTTTTCAACTCTCTGAATCCATAATTGTTTTTTCTTTTGTCCTTCTATTTTATTGCAACTATCAATCATTGGTTTGTATGTTCCTTGTATGGATAAATTTAGTTCGTTCAACAATTGAAAAATATCGGCAAGATAACATAATTCCATGTTCCACTTCATGTCCTTGAAGGACTGAACAAGATCACTATTTTTACTTGTCAGAAAGGCAGTTATTTCTTCTCTCAGTTCATATGTTCTTTTTAATATCCGACCCCTGGATAACAAGCAAACTTCCGCGTGCAATCATAAAGTTTTATGAGATGATCAAATGTCCTCGTACCTTTCAAATAATCTTGAATGCAGTGCGCTTGATTTTATTTAATTTACCGTTCTACCAGCTGTTGTTAATATCTAATTTAAATCAGCATTAATATTTTTACTCGCTAACATTTTTTTGTGTATCGTACATTGTGTGTTTATTATATTCGGAGCTACTTCTTTACTTTTTGAGACTAATCCTAAATTTAGTATAGACTTTGTGAGAAATTAAGTAACAGAATGCCGGAACCGTTATTTCTTTAGTTTCTTACATATTGTATAGTAATTTAATAAAATAAAAGTATTTATTTTTAACTATAGACTAAAATAAGATATTAATTCTTATAGATATATTTTGACTTACCATAACTTGAATAAAAATAAAATTTAAACTATATATATATATATATATATATATATATATATATTAAAAAGAAATATATATTATAAGTAGGCCATGAAAAATTTACAAATATTTTTTCTACATTTTTAAACCAAAATTTAAAAAAAATTCAGTGAATTTTTTTTAATGTTTAAAAATGTATTGAAATTCTAGCTGAAACTCTAAGAAAATAAAATCAATGGTTTACTACACTATTTTTTACATTAAAATTCAAATGAAATTTCTCGCGGAACCCTGAACACAGTTTGAGAAACACTGATCTAAAGGACTCGCTGATGATTGTAAATAGATACTCTTTGATAAAATAAGCTATTCGAGTAATTGAATTAATGTTGTAGCAAAAAAATTAATTTTCTAAAGTTTGCCGATGTAAATTTCAGACTAATCAAGATATAACAAATAATGATTATAATCAGTTACAAAAATTATATAAAAAGTATATTGAATAGTTTCAGTTTTGATAAGGAATTAGTGTGCAGGCAATGTGATAATATCGATAAAACAGCAATAGCACTTTATAGCCAGTCTTGCTTTGAACGAATAACTAACTCCAAATTTGTAAACACGTGCCAGCACATCATTTGTAAATAAGTCTCGAAGCTATATTGGTAAATATGAAGTACAATTTCATTACTATATGAGTAATAGGAGACATGAAAACATTTTTACTACGAATCACATTTTATCAAATTTTATGATTTGTCGAAAAAATTGAAAATAAAATATTGATAATTTTTTTCATAAAATGCACAAAGAAATATTGATATTTAATAATGTTGAATTACTGAGAAAATAAGAAATTTACTGATTACGATAAAGGAAGCAATATTTATGTTTAATTTAAAAATCATATTTACTTTTAGGAACCGAACTGACATCCATCGGTTGAGGCTGTGAGATATTGGTAATCGGAGTATCAGAGCTGGTATTACCGTTTCCATTAATGGATGGTGTATATCCCGTAGATGATGGACCTTCGAGCAAGGAGATAAAAATTTAATACGAAGCAGTTATATTTTAAAACTTGAAAAGCTTAGTTTAAATCAATAATTAAATATAACTATAAATCGACGACATACACATTTGATCACTTACAAAATAGATAAAAGCTATCATGATTTCAATCGGTTTCCATATATGACTAACTGTCACTTACATATCGCAGTGAGAATCGTCCATTCCATTACGTAATCCAGTCACAAATACCATGTTTCAGCAAAAAATTATATTTAATCAATATTTATTCGACTTTTTATTCAAAGATCAACAAATTCATAGTGATATTGATTATCAGAATTTATTGATATATTGTCACCTAATAAAATTTTTATTCTCGATCCATTGATAATAAAAAGTTTCAAATATTATTAATAATATTACCGGTTCCATAGTGAGAGGTGAAGTGATATTTTAGGTGGTGGTTATTTCTTGTATGTGAATAATTCGAAAGAATATTATAGATGCGTTATAATTATAACTCAATATCATCCAAAAGAGATTTATTTAAGAACTGGCCTTGACTGATAGTTATACGACATAAATATTATTTTAGGTATTTGTATCATGAAGTGATGTTTTTTAACTTTTATTATTTGCACACGCGAAATGTTTTGCGTTTTTATTTATCTTATTAATATTTAAACATTAAAACTTGGATAAAAAATTATTAAAATTGAAAAATTTCGACGTTTTATTATTTGCACACGCGAAATGTTTTGCGTTTTTATTTATCTTATTAATATTTAAACATTAAAACTTGGATAAAAAATTATTAAAATTGAAAAATTTCGACGTTTTTCAGAAGAAATAACAACTTCCTAGAGAATTACCGATTCTAAGATAATTTAACTAATATATACAACAATGATTTTAAAATCTAAATCTAAATGTTTTCGCTTCAAAGTCGATCATTTAACGCTGTCATAAAAAAATTAAACAAAATAGGAAAATGAACTGTTCATAATGTGAACTCCAACTGAGAGCCAGAAAGCAATTTTTGGATCGAAGTCTAAGTCTACATCCAAATATAAGCAATTAGATTGTGAATAAGAAAACCACTTGAGCAGTTCCTAGTAGTGAAAGTGTTAGCAGTAAAATATTTTTGTCGTTTTCAATTTGTTTTATCTTCATTTCATGAAAACCTTATCAATATTGTGTTCTATATTTATTCACGTATGATGTTGCTATTCAAGAACACTATTATATTTCAAATAAGTATTCCATATCTGTGAATTTAAAATTGAAATAGTGGAAATGAAAATGACCTACAGAATTCCAAGTCCTTATTTACACTTTTTCGAAAACAGATAATGGACTTTAATTTATTTCTAATTAATTGAATTTGTAATTAATTAAGTTGAACAAAAATTTAACCCTTTTCATACCATTGTGACTTATGGGGTACAGAGCGATTTTCTTCGAAAGTATAAAGCACAGATCAAAAGTTTATACAACATTCTTTAGAACTTATAATAACGAACATTTTGAGATATGAAACAACTTTTTATCATATTCTGATCGTCAGATAATTGAGTTAAAATTTTGAAAATAGGTCTTTTTCAAAGTGAAACAAAGCACATTGAAGTTGAAGGAAAAATTCATGAAACATAAATTGTTTGATAGAACTATTGATTATATTTGGGTAGAAAAACTTCATAGGAAACCTAAGTAGAACCTGAGAATTTTTCAAAATAGCAAAACCTATTATTGAAAAATTTTGAATTTTTTTTCTTATAAATTTGAATAATTTAGATCTCTCCAAACTAAATTTACAAACATCCACGGTATTTCATTTGTACAAGAAGAAAAATACAAAATTTAGCTTTTCGAACTTTTCTGGAAATTCTCGTTAGGTCTGGAATCATCAAGAAAATTACAGGTCATCATATAACATTCCAGAATCTACTAGAATATTTTAGAATCTTCTAAAAAATCTAGTAAGTTCAAGAATCAGAAAAAAATTACAGATTTTTATATAAAATTCCAGATTCTTCTAGAAGATTTTATAAGGTTCTAGAAGAAATAATTTGATAAAAATAGTCATCGATAAATCTTTTGTTATCAAAATTTTTATTAGTAATCATCAATAAAAGTTCTTTGAATTTGTAATAAGTGAATTTTGATTCAGTGCTTTCTTCAATATTCTAAGTAATTCTTGTTTGTTCAAAAGCAGGAAATGAAGTCAAAACTCTTTATACGTGTGAACAATGTGACGTTAGCTTGTGCATTCCCACTTGCTTCAAATCTTATCACACAAATCTTACGTACTAATATTATATCATTTTTTGAAAATAATTTTCTTCTAACTCAAACGATTTTTCAAATTTTTTAAATTTGTAAAATGGCTATCATGAAAAAATCTTATAAATAAATTTGCTTTTGTTGAAAAAAAAATTCGGGATCAAAGGGTTAAGAATTATTATTTACTCTTAGTTTTTGAGAAACAAAATCAATTAGAATGAGGGATTGGAATTTAAATTGAAATTATGACTGGCAAAAATAATCAAAAAAAAAATTCTTAAAAAGAAATTTACGATAAAATTTATATTGGCATTTTTAATAAAATGTTGAATAGATTCAGATTTGTATCATGTAAAACATGATTTTGTTAGAAATTTCAGTATATAAACTATTCCAAACATGATAGTTACAAGTTAACTGACATGAACACAAATTAATCATTTCAATGATCCTATTTAAATTGATAGCTGGGAATTAAAATTAAGAAATATTTAATTCATGTTTCTAATTCCATATTATTAGCATAATATAGGTAACAAATCATTTGTATAGTTTTGAACAGAAATTGCTCAGAATACATAAATATTTCAATGAAAATTTCACATCGGTTTATTGATTATTTCACACTGGCGCCTTTCGAGTTCATTTTAAACACGGGACACTGAAAAACCAGTTTCGTAAATTAAATTAATCATCCACATTTCAATTCGATTTAACATCTAAAAAATACTTTCATTCGTTTGTTTACACTTTTCTTCATTAATCCATAGGAAAGCAATACAAAATAAGATAATAATGGTTTTTATCGACCTTTATTACCATATAGTGGCAAATCAAATAAAAAATATATCAACTTAACATATTCAATCCTGACAACACTACATAGTAAATGACAATTTTTATATAGCTAGAAATAAAATCAGATCACGAGAATTCTGGTTATAAAAATCTTATCCATTTCAGAATGTAAAATATTGAATAATAATAATATGTTGATAATGTCAATTAAAATTCACCGGAAAATAAAAAATAAGATAAATGCATAAATGTATAATTCTGAATAAATGTATTAATATTAACATCAGTAAATTGAAATTATAACAAATAATTATAAATAGACAGAAATCGCCTAATTATTTGAAAAATTTAAATCATTGATATTATCAAATATCTTTGAGAAATTTATTGAAATTTGAACAATTGTGATTGATAAAATATATAACAATATATATTTATATATCTCTAATACATCTCTTAGATCATCGAATTCGGCAAATTAGTTGTTTTGTTTCCATCAATAATTAATACTGAGATTTCTAGATGTGATAATCAGATGGCTCCGGTAATTTCCACAAATATCCTGACATGATCAAATCAATAAACTTCTTCAATTTAAAAGTCATTAATTATCCTTTCACCCCTCCCGGCCAGTTGACATTTTCTTGTTTCAACAGAGATCAATTATTCATTTAGACTCGGTTTATGGGGAACCGAAATGTTGATCAAATAGATATTATATAGAAATCTGTGGACTTTATTTTTCGATCACAATTAATTGGTTTTCATAAATAGATTTATCTTACAAAGTTCATCAAACGCAATCAGTCAATTCGATGCAGCCGCACTGTGCGACATTGGCATTACTTGTTTCAGTCATAAATAATTTATTACTTTTATGATTAACTGATTGATAGTTATAAAAAGTGCTTTAAACAGAACATCAAAACGGAACTTCAAATAGATATTTATCTAATGAATCTCACAATATCTACACAAGTGTCACGAATATGAGATCTTTTAAGATAATATCTACCACCGAATCCATGAAGGAATTGTTTTTGATAAATGAGTTATTGATTAATCGTAAACATGGAATTTTCTTATTAATATTTATCATAAACTACACTACGACATGATTTACCAAGGGGGGGGGGGGGGGTGCTAACTAGAAGGGTCAAATATTTTCAAAAGAGTTTGGAAACATTTCTCTATAACTAACTGAGCTAATTTGATACAATACCAGCTAGAATTTTGGAAAATATTGAGGATACTCAAAATTTGAGCGCAAATGATCTAGGCAAGAAAACAAGTTTACTAGACGCTTTACATTTCATTACCATTTTGTGGAACCAAGTTTCCGAAATAACAATTAAAAATTGTTGGTAATAATATAATAAATAATTCTTGGTAAAGAAAACCTTCAAATATGAAATAACCAACAATTTTAATCACTATTATGTGAATTCAAATTTTTCGACTTTACGGAATAAAATAGGACCGCAAAGAAAAAATAAGAAATTTAACTCTCGAAAGATCCCGATAATCAAAACCTTTAAAATGTTTTTGGAGTAAATAACTTTAACGTCTAATATATTTTGGATTTAAAGTGTCTACGAAAATGGAATAAATTAATAAAAGTTGGTACCAGAATAATTCTCGTACGTCTTGGATTATAATATATTCAATATGTAATATGGAAATATATAATTTGTGTACTTTTGTTATAATTCTTAAAATTGGACTTGATAGTTGTCTGGAAAGTATTACTAACTCTCAGTAATTAAAGCAATTAAAATATAATATTGAAATGGAAATTAATAATTGGTTTGTAACACGCACATAAATATATATATATATATATATATATATATATATATCATCCAGTGATTTTTAAATATTTTAATACTGCAATTTCTGAAATCATATTGAAAATCTTTAACAAAAACATCTAATTGCAATTTTTTAATGGAAAAGGGTTATAGATAATTTATTTTTATTATTATTTTATAAAGACTTTGTTTTTCACCTCTGATTTATTTTTATTTTTATTTATAAAATACGTCTTTTATTTATTATTATTATTATTATTATTATTATTATTATTATTTTTATTATTATTCTTTTATGATTTTTTAATAAGATATCTTACATTTTCATAGAATTAAAAATTAAAAATTCAGAGCAAAATAGCATATATCTTATTCTCTTTTTACGCGAATTTGATTGAACTTGATTCCGAAAAATGAAATTTAAAATATTTTTTTTATTAGTTTTTATATTAATATTTTAAATATTTTTGATATTAGTTTTAATTTTCTAAATTTTTAGTTTAATACTAAGGTGAGGAAATAAAAATATTTACAATTATCCTCACTAATAAATTATTTGTAGTGGACCAAATTTTACATTTAACAATGATAGCTAAAAAGCAAACGAAAAGAAAAGGTATTACTTTGGAAGTTAAAATCAAAATTTTAGATAGACTAGCCACCGGAGAAGGTGCCACTTCTGTAGTAAAATATTTCAGTTTGAAAGAATCTACCGTAAGAACCATAAAAAATGAAGAAGCTATTAGGAAATTCGTTATTCCTGAAACAAGTTTAAGTGTTCATACATCATCATACGCAAGAGACATAGTAAAAGAGAAAATGGAGAAAGCTCTGGTAATATGGATGAGGATTACTCACAAAAGCGAATACCAGTTGACGGAAATATCGTCAAGCAGATGGCATTACAAATTTATAAACAGATAAAAGAAACTGAACAGCATACATCAGGTCAGAAAGATAGAAAATTTTAATTTTCTGCAAGTGCAGGGTGAATGGCAAGGTTTTTGCAAAGGCATGTCATGCATAATGGATAAATTAGAGGTGAAATTGCATCTGCAGATGAAGAGGTAGCCAAAGCATATCCTCCTAAATTGGCTAAAATAATAAAAGATGGTGGCTACACTGCGAATCAGGTATGGAATGCTGATAAAACCGGCCTTTTCTGGAAACGAATGCCGAGCTGATTATACTTAGCCAATGCCCAGAAAATTGCAAGTGGGTTTAAAGTAGCCAATGATCATGAATGCATATATATAAATAATTTATAAAGGATTTAAAAACCTTGAGTTTAGATATATAATCAAATAATTTTAGTTGATTTTTCAAATGTAAAAACAACCATCGACATCAATATAGATACAGTATCTTTTTTACGAGAGTTTTCTGGGAACGTTCCCATTCCGTAAAAAGAGAATTGGGTGTACTGTTCTTGAATTTTTAAAAACTTATGAAAAATATATAAAAGCTTTCTTTTTTAAAAAAACTTGATTTATCTTTATATAAAACTATCAAAGTCAACAACAAATCAGAATGACGATTTCACTGATTTCTGTTTCAGAGTTTATTGATGAATGTTTATCTAAGATAAGAATTGACTCTCAAAATATGAGATTTTTCTGAATATTGTCACTGTCTAAGATTTTTATTGAAATACTTTTTCTTTCCATTCTTGGTTGGCATTGTTGGAGATGCTTGTATATGGAGGATTTTCCAGTAGGGTCTAGATGTTCTTTAATTATTTGGTGTAAGTTCCTAGGCGCAAACGTGTTTAGTTAACCAGTTAAGAAATCGGTCTACCAAGTACAAAGACATGCATTCAACATTGCGGAGGAACATTATTCCATACGATTTGACAACAGAATCAAAATTGTTTAGAGAATAAATGAAGTAGACATCAATACGAACGCACAAACACAAACATTGAAGGGAAACAAAGACATTACAGTGAGAATATGTATACAAACATTGATAAACTATATCTTTTCGATCCCGACGCAGAATTAAATTCAACACTTTTAAAGGTTTGTCGAAAGATTATGTATGTTGTTGAAAAAGAAGAGAAAGAGAAACCATATAATTCAAATCTGTCGAACAACAAAACAAGCCGAATAAAAATAACTTAAAAGGAGTAGAATTTTGTGTTATCAAGAAACTCAGACATAAAACTCAGGCCAATAGTATCTAACACAAATGCACCAATAACCAAATAAAGTTGGATCCTTTCGAAAATCTTAAAACCATTACTTCACAATGTACCATATCATCTTCAGAGCAGCTACTGTCTCATGGCAAGATTAAATAAAACTGTCAGAAATACTTTATTTAAACTTCCCATTCATCAGTGACACGCTCGACTTTAACATTCGAAAAGAACTCAATCGCACTGGCCTTCCAATTAGTATATCACACAAATTTTGGACACCGAGACAAGCACTAGCAAACAGCACAAAAAGAGAAAATATTTGAATGGAAAACTGCCAGACACCAAAGAAAATATGCTTCAGGAAAAACTTTGTCTACTGCATCACGTGCAATGCATGCAAAAGAAATGCGCATAGAAAGTAGACTTAGGACAAGAAGTGAAAATTGAGAAGAGAAATAATAAATCTATAAAATTAAACAAAGGAATACGGTAAATTCATTCTTAATTAATAAGTGCATATGAAAAGAGAGAAACCAGAAAATAGATCAAAATTAAATTTGTATATCATGACGGTTTTTTCGAGATAAAGGGAAAGAATTATCGAAGAAGCCGAGAAACGGCGTCTTCAAAAATTAAATATGTTGTCAGATATTAGAGATAATAAAAAAATTGTAGATAACCAAAGGGAATGTGCAGGGTAAAAGAATCTAAAGGAAAGTCAATATCAGTAAATGTCATTAGATTGCAGACTACAAAAGAAAGCACAATTCGAATCAAAACAGAATTCCAAGAAGACAGAATTGAATTTATAAAGGACGGAAGTTGAAAAGAAAAAAAATGTTTTTTATATATATAGTCACCGAGATTTACGGGGCAATCCCAAAAATCCAGCTCATGCTCAAGTGATAGTGCTGACAATTAACTTTTATTAAGCGAAACAAATAATTACCTAGACAAAGTAAATTTTAATTTATATAATTATGTTTTTAATTTGAAGCTAAAATGAATATTCAGTTCATTGTTACTGTTTCAATAGTTATATGTCATTGGTTATTTCACGGCAAAATGTTTTAATTGTATTGTAGTTTTTATCTCATTCGTGAGAATTTTAAATCTAAAAAGTACAATTTATTATCATTTTCCCCTACAATTTTGTACGTGCGAATTTGTCCGCTGCCATTTTGTCAGACCTCCGTAATTTGCAATGATACCATTGCTGTAATGAAAGAATGAGATTTACGTAGACATTATGAAACAAAACATGCTTCAGCTCTCTCACAATTTAAAGACAAGCAATGTGTTGAAAATTTTGAAAAAAATTGTTTTCTCAGCAAAATTTATTTATGAAGGCAAATTCAGGAAATGAAACATGGACATTAGTTAGCATGAAAGTTGCTTATTTGTTGGGGAAAAAAGGGAAAACCTTTATGGATAGAAAAATCGTTACAAAGTGTACGATGGAAGCTGTTGGTGAATAATGTCCAGTCATTCCTGTAATAATGTTGCTCGTCGAATTGACGATATTGGAAATAATATTCTCCAACAGATTATTGTGAATGCACAGCGTTTCACTCATTATCTCTCCCGAATGATGAATCAAATGATGTTAGTGATTTCTCACAACTTTTAGTTTTTGTTCGTGGAGTTGACGACGAACTTAATGTCACACAAGAATTAGCCTCTGTTAACAGCATGCACGGCACTACAACTTGAGAAGATATTATCAAGGAAGTGCAAAAACACGTTGGCAAAATATAACTTGGAATGGAATCGACTCCAAAGTGTGACAATTGGCAGAGGAAGAAACATGTCTGGTGCAAATATCGGGCTGGTTGGGCAAATAAGAAAGGCTTGCGAAAGTGCAGGAAAATCAGTACCAATTTTTCTACATTGTATCCTCCCCCAACAAGCTCTATGTGTAAAACATATCGACATGAGCTGCATTGTGAAACCAGTTGTTTCTGTCGTAAATGTTATTCAATCACGTGATAATCTATCATCGCTAATTTCGATCTTTTCTCAAACAAATTGAATCTGAGTCTATTGCAGTTTTTCATATTTAGCAATACCTAAATGTGTGAATAAACTTTTTCCAAGATGAAGCATATGAAATCTAAATTTAAGGCAAATTTATTGAATGATCATTTGCAATCAATGCTAATAATTGGTGTTGCAGATTTTATTCCAAACTTTGAAGAAATTCTCCAGGAGAATACCCATTAAAAATTGATTGAAATAATTTTCTAATTATCTATAATTTAGTCATGTTTGTTTAGTATTGTTGTATCTGTAATTTACTATAAAAAAAATAAACAATCACAACATAAAATAAATCCTTATAAATTATCTGTTTATGTAAATGAGTAATTACTGATTATCTCAATTCAAACAAACGTGAATAATAGATGAGCTTACCAGCGACTACTTTTAGGATCGTTTATAATAGGATTGCTTAGCAATTATGTTGATAAGCTACAAGACAGCTTTTCGTGACCCTTTAATAAACCGGAACAATCGTCGGGTCATAATGACAAAATCAATCCACCAAAATTTATAAAAATATGTAATAATCTTTGTTTTTAAAAAATAAAAAAATACTTAACAATTGCTAAAAAATGAAAACAAAAATCAATGTTCGCTGATCTTCCTGTAATTTACAAGCTATTGATATAAAAAAGTATTTAATTAATTTCAATTAAATTGGATGTTTATTTATAATTAACATATTTTTTTATTTGGGCAATTAGTGCCGTATTAAACCAAAGATTTGTTAAAATTTGATTATTTAATTTTTAAAAACATAATTGATAACTACGTTTATATAATGTTAAATTGTTTTCTTTTGCAAAAAAACTAATTTTTTTAATTCTACACAACTGAAGTAGTAAAAAACTAAGTAAGACCGTGTTTTATACTTCTTTTTTCCCTATAAGCAACTTTTCTATATAAGAAACTTTTTTATTGAAATTGGTTCATATGAATTGCTTATATAGAGCGTTCACTGTATTAATTATCCAAATATAATTTATATGAATAACTTACATGTATTATTATATAATCCTGAACCCGTTGCTGAATTTTGATTTGGTGAACTAACGGGAGGAGATTGGGAAAATCCGTGAGGATAACTTACATTATAAGGCATTGCCGGTTCATTAGCTGACTGAAAAGGAGATAAGCCAACATTTGGAGATATTGATGCAGAATTAATACACGGATATTCACTATGTCTTGGTACTAGCACAGGAGGCAAGATTGGACTTTCAACGCGCTTATAATGATATGGATTTATACAGACTTCAGTTTCCTTTGCGCTAAATGGATATTTACAGTATTCAGAGGCCTTTAATTCATGATGACTTTGTAGATCTGGCCATCTCCAAACACGACAATAAATAACATGGGGAAGTCCTTTTCGGTGTGACACTTGTAATCGACCATCTAGAGATCGAGGAATAGTAACACATTCACTTTGTTCACTTGGGTATCTTAGAACTTTTTCTAAACTTTCAATCGCACCTTTTTTCTTTTTTAATTTTTTTACTAATGAATCAATGGCTTTTTCAGCCCACTTCTCTTCTTCATCACCTTGTTTCCAACCCAATAGCCGTTTAACAGCCGGAGATGTAAATGAAAATAAACTATTTAAACTAGAAACTGGTGTTGACATCTAAAACCTTTAAGAACATCATAACAAATGAAAAATAAATTTAAAAAAACATAAAAATTATAAAAGAGCAGAAATAAATTTAAAATTTAAAATCGTTTTTTTTCTACATTTATCAACAATATGGTAAAATAACACGATGTTATTACAAGTTTTATAAACTTATTTACTAATTAATTATGATATTTAATAAATTAAATCAAATAAACAAACTACATATTTTTGTGCATCTTATAACTGTGAATATTAAAAAACCTTTTAATAAATATTTTATTTAGATTTCAAACATTTTTAAAATAAAAGTACAGTAAATAATAATAATGAAAATTTAAATTATGCAATTGTTGCATATCATTACATAATTTGAAATATCAATATGGTATTTATTTTGTAAATACTTAAAACATATATTATAATGAATTAGTTCAGTTTAGTGACGTAGCCAGGATTTCAGCTTGGAGGAGGGCAAAGTTGAGCAATGTTAAAAGTTCACTAGGAGAAATAGAAAAAATATTTTACACAAATAAAATACACATGTAAATGCGTCAAATATTTATATTGGGGGGGGGGGGGTAAATGCCTCCAATTCCCCTTAGTTACGTCTCTGGTTCAGTTAATTAATTATGTATTTATTGGATATAACATAAACATATAAATTCTATTTTAAAACTTAAAAATATTATACTAATTTAGATTTAACAAATATTTCTAATAAAAATTATAGCAATTTTTTCTAACATTCTAACAATGTCATTTTACATTAATTTTAATCCATCTTGGATGTTGGTCTTTGGTTTAATATCTTCTCTTTACCCACCCACACAACGATGTTAACTTTCGACTACCACCCTTTTCTCGGCAAAGTTGATCCTTTAAAAACAAGTTAGAGTAATTTTTGAAGAATTGCACTCACTATAAATTGTTAGCTGTCTCGTGTCTCCAATGTTTCTTATTTATTTTTAAAAATTCATATTCTCTAAGTGATGAATAAGGTGTTGGATTTGTATTATCAATGATTTTCGAAATTTCATATAAGGACATGTCGTTCACAACATTTTATATTCATAGGTGTTATTGTAGTGGAATAGATTCCACTTTATAAACTCATTTACTAAAAATAAAATGAGTATTAATTTTAATTACAATTGTATTTTTGATCCTCTGCTCGTTAACATTTGATATGATAAAATATTAGTTGCTCCTCTCATGAGTTTAATTTATCTAGTTTCATTAGTTTATTTTTCATGGATCTATTCACTTAAATATAACTGCATTTTTGAGTTAATTTACCTTATGTTATTCTAATTTTCTCAAAGGTAACTATAATTTTGTGAATCAATTTATTTTATCTTATTCAAATTCCTTAAGCATAAGTACATCTTCGAGAATCAATCAGCATAATCTGATTCTAATTTATTTAAAATATGGAGGCTGGGGAAATCAACCATAATACAATTTTATAAGCGAAAAGTGGAAGCATTATTATTTTGAGTTTCAAGCCATACTAGTGTGTGGAAAAGAATTTAATCAAAAAATATAAGTCAAAAATAAAAAACCAAAATTAATAGGTCAATGTCACGTAACGTGTTTATTATAATTGAAAAAATAGAGGCTAAATTACTCACTGGACACCAGGAAATAAGTCATTGAATGAATATATAATGAGGAAGACCCTTGTAAAATGTGTAATTGGCATGGGCGTAATGGAGCGACTGCAAGGTACTTCATTTAATTAGAAAACTAGTACATAAACGGGCATATAGGTGAAAATATACACAAAGCAAGGCATATATAAATCAAATATTAATCAAACGCTTAATTTGAATTAGAACTCTTTTGGTAACAGTTTTCTAGGAAATTTGCCTTGCTACAAATTAGATAAAATCTGACGGAGTAGTGTTTGGGGAAAGTTGTCGCCAAGTCTGGGTGGAAATCTATCAAGCAAATTTCTTCTGTTGCCTTTTTCACCTTTGAGAGAAGCTGTAGGTAATATTAGAATCTAGCTCTCACCTACTTAGAAAGATCTGAGGATGGTTGGGCATAACTGATATTATTTACTTTAGAAAATAGCGTCATTTTTGGGTTTTTATTACAAATCTTGTACCCTTGCTTAAATCACATCTGTATATTTAAATAAATAAAAGTATTGAAAATAAACCGGAGTATTTCAGTTATTTCAATTATTTTTATACGAAAATGTTTAGATTACGATTTGTGTTGATCGTTAAACACACTAACTAACACAACATGGATATTGGATCATTAATGTATATTTGAACCAAGCTAAAATCTTATGATGTACATATGTGTGAAGAAATTCTAAAAATTAAAGTAAAAATAGCTAATTGATAAAAATTCATTCAAATGTAACCCAAAGTAAAGTTTGGAAAATTAATAGAGATTAAATTCTGTTGGGTTCTAATAAATACAATAATAATAGTCGGTAATTCTGACCTTACGTGCTCGATAAAATAAGATACAATACTCTCAAAGTATATTTGAATTTATCATGAATTATACAAAAAATAAATTACAGAGAGCAATAATATTCTTTATGATCAATTGATGAGTCCCTCAGCGAGCGTTTGGATTCATACACTTCACAACAATTAACTTTAATATCTTGAACCTGTCTTGACTTTCCCATTACCAAATTTCTTTAATTATTCTCTGATTCTCTACTTTAATGAATTCTCTAAAAATTGTTAATAACATTCAACATCCGATCATTCCATAGGTATGCTCGCTACATTTTCCAAATACTCTGAAAATTTTATTCGTTTTTCAATTTTCAGGGCCTGATGATAACTATTGTTGGGCTTAGAGCCAAAATTAAAACAAAAATTACAAAACCAATTTAAACAAAAAGGTGAAAATTGTATAAGTTAGAACAAACTGATTAATGTAGTTTGGAAATTGTCAATATGGCTGCCGTAACATAAGCACTCACCGCAAGAAGAGATCAAAAATAAAATAAAACATATTAATTAAAACAAATTAAAAATATAACAAAAATTAAATAAAACAAATAATTAATTAAAATTCGGAAAAATGCCTACAGATGCAAAAAGAAACATACGAAAAATAAAATAAACTACCAAAACCTTGCAAAATAAGGTTTAGAAAAAACACAGGAAGAAGAGGCGACCAGAAAACAAAATATTGGGGTTAAAAAATAATATTGTAATAAAATAATAATAAAAATAAAATTCAACATTGTAATATTAATATATCAAAAAATAAGGAAAATATATAAAAAATTACAAATATATTTTGAAATAAATAAAATAAATAAAAAACCCTTAAAATGGCGAAAAATCGCCCATTGGTCGCACACAGGCATAAAAATACTATATATACGGCAGTCATTTTCATAATTTCTAACAAAATTTAGACAGACTTACAGAATTCTGGACTACAAATTTTTAGACATTTTTCAGTCAGACAAAGTGTTTATGCCAATTTATGGCAATTTTTCAAATCTGGTTGCATGATTGTGGATTGTAAGTACTGTTATTTTTTGTATAAATATATATTTCGAAGTCTTGTTACTTTGATTTTATTCTGGATGGTCGTGGAATCTTTTGGTGCCACTGACAAATCCCCCTAAAATCTTATTTATAATACGTATTTCAATAGCATTCGATGGGACGGACCGTGTGCCGGCTGGGGATTAAGTTCCCTAGTTGAGCTCGTGGGTCATGCCTCGTTGGAGCCTCGGCAGTCCGCAGTCGGGTCTGGCAATATGCACAGGACCGCTACGCAGGACGCCGTTGTATACTCGAGGCGGCTGCTGAAAAGTGGCCGGAGCGAGTCGGAATAAAATTTGGGAAGTGCGACTTTAGTTAAGGGATATAAAGTTTTGTAGGGAAAATTTAAAACTTTGTCAGAAAATAAATCAGAAAATCAAATAGGAAAGGGTAGGATAGGCTAGGAATGTAAATTTGAAAGTAGTTTTCCAAAAGTTGAATGATCTAATCTGACAGAAGAGAGTAGCGTTTATTGAAGTGATCGCAGAGGGTTATAATTACTTAAAATCATGGGAAACGTACCGGGAATTAAGGAGTTGTTGATCAAAATTTTAATATAGGGAAAGATAAATGTAAATTAGGAAAAATGTAGTCGATTCCGTGATTGAACAAATGAAATAGGAAATTTACCGAAAATAAGGGAGGAACGCTGCCCAAATTTTTGAAGGATACATTTATAAATAATGGATAAAGATGATAAATAAGTATGGAAATTGTAGGAATAGAAGAGTAAGGACCAGGATATAGAAAGAGAAAGACGTAAGACCTTCCATCGGCAGTCCAGAACCCGAATGTGAAAATATCATGAGGAGTAGTTCTATCAATGGAGCTCACCTGCTCATGAATTTTCAACCCTTATGTACATTACCAACATGGCAATCACCATGGGTACATAGGAGGGATAGAATAATAATCTTGCTGGTGTTTAGGAGGTAGATAAACAAAAACCCTAGAAAAAATAAATAAAAACCAACCCCATTCGCCAACACTATAAAAAATCTATTTTTGAATATTTGAATATCCACATGTTCTTTTTACCAGTGTTCAAAACAAACTTTCACAGCCGGCACCTGAAAATTCAATGAACTTCTAAAAATGTGTTAACAATTGCACCAGAATAATGATTTCCCCTTTATGATAAATCCTATTGTAACATTTGTCACCATCATGACATTTTTTGGTCCGTTATGCAATTATGCCGGAAAAAAGTTGCAGTACTTTTCATATTTTATAGCTGCCCCAACGTCATTTCATCACATAGAAACATGCACCAGTCGTTTTGACTGGTTAGTGTTAAATAGAGCATGTTAAATGAATATATTTAATGGTATTGTGGAGTATATATTACAAATCAAAATTAGTAAAAATCGCTAGCTTTTGCAGAAGAAACAAATCCCGCGTGACGTTAGAAGAATTGAAGTTATTTTCACAAAGAAGAAAGATTTTCTTTGGATATTCGTTATTTTTTTAATTGACCGATTGAAGTGTTTGTAGAAAAATTTTATCGGTAGAATCTAAATTGAAATTGTGAAGGTTTTATTAAACTTTTTAATTTTTTGATTCATAGTAATTGTGTCTGAGGTTATTGAATCTGAACTTATGGTCTTTATATAATTAAATAAAAACCAAACTCTGTTAAAATTTTATACAAAAATGCTTACCTTCACCATATTTTACAAAACTATCAATAACTTTATATATGGATCTACAAAATAATGACTTTGTCTTGCGAGCCATTTGTTTAATTTGGGTGTGATTTCTTTAAAAGGAAATCAAAAATTAGTAAAATTTACATAATACTCGAAGACAAAGAACGAAAAAATGTTTCAACAAGAGTTAAAGTGTTAAATAAAGAGCGAGAAAATGTCTATTAAAGCAAAATCAGATTCGTTTTCTTCTTGAAGCAGTTTCCTTTAAAACTATCCTTTCCAACTATCATGCAAAATTTGATTCTATCGGTGGAAATTGTGGTGGGCTATGGGAATATCGGATTTTCTGAATACTCTTTAGTGCTTACCCAGATAGCCCTAATAAAATTCATACTTACACTACACTTATCATCCTAACTGTGACACTAGTGGACAGTCTCTTGCAAAGGTGGAGCTCTTCTTTTAGAAAAAATGACGAATTCAAGTCTAAATGAACCTGTGAAATCAGCGAAAAATAGAGAGAAAAAATTAACAAAATTTCGTAATTCCAAAATATAAATAAGTGAGAAAAATTAATTTCACTAATAAATTAATTTTATTAATTCATTTGAATACAGAATTTTAACATGATATTAAGTAATATAATCAAAAATATTTTCAACCAAATTTATAAAACCTTTTCATAATAAACCGCAAAAATATCATTTAATGGCAAAATGGTTCCGTAAATTTCATTTTTGTATTTTTCGAATTTATTCTTTTCATAAAATCTAATTGCTTCATGGCTCTGTGAATTGACATTCAATCGTATTTTTTTATAATTCATTTTAATTGCCATTTCCATAAAGAAGGTGAATAACTTTTGTCCACATCCTTTTTTTCTATATTTCTCTAAAATATGGAATCTCTTCATTTCACATATTCCAGCTGAATCAGTCGCTACTAGTCCGATTGTCCCAATGAGACTGACAGACCCGTTCTCTGTGAGATACATTCCAATCAAACAATTCTTGGGGGAAGTCCAATATTCAAAGAACTCACGTAATTCCAATTGTGGTCTAATATTAGAATATGCACAAAAGGACACCTTAATTATTGAGTAAACAAGCATTGAGATATAACTAATAACAATAGATTTCGTAACAGAAAATTGAAAGAAAAATTTCACCAGAATTCCACAAAAAATAGATAAAATCTGAAATAATTTTGATTTTATAACAGAAAAAAGATTTCTCCGCCATGCCATCAAATAATTCAAATTATGAAATTTCGTAGCTTCTTGTATTTCTTTAAATGATTTTAAAATTTTAATTTTAAACATTTTTTTTAGAAAATTAAAAATTATTAATTAGACATTGATTTTATGTAGAAAATTTTTATCTTATCTTGAAAAATGGTTGATTTTCACCGTTTGGTATTACACGTGTTAATATGACAAAAAACTGAAATTGACAATTTATCTATTCATAAGAATTCACAATTATCATTAAAATTATAAAGTAAAAAAATAAAATATCAAGTAAAAGAAAATTATAAAACACTTGATAAAAGCCGTGTTGAAAATTTGTGTTATTGTCGGTTTAATTATTATTATTGATTTTCACTTTATATCTGACTCTGAGTGTTTTGAAAAAATTCATATCAAATACCAAACCATATTCACAAGATTTGATTATGTGATATTATAACTGTATGAAAAAGTGTTAAATCCACGTCTTATTCTTTAACCCTTTCTAAGGTGGTGACAATATACTGTACACCATTTTAAACTAATAAAAATATCTAAGTGTAACGCTGCCGGTAATCATTTTTACTTTTGGTACAACTACTGACATATTGAGCCACAAGAGAACAAATTTATAGTATTTGAAACCATAGATGTGTTTTCCCGCTATATTTATTGACAGCTGACAGACAAGTGTGTGCGACTTTTAGTTTCGTTTGCCTTAGAAAGGGTTAACAAATTGTGCTTAGCTTACGGACGCCAGCAGAATGATCACATTCATGAATATAATAAATAAACCATTTTTGTTT
This sequence comes from Schmidtea mediterranea, assembly GCA_022537955.1. Classification (NCBI taxonomy): domain Eukaryota; kingdom Metazoa; phylum Platyhelminthes; order Tricladida; family Dugesiidae; genus Schmidtea; species Schmidtea mediterranea. The sequence goes on along the minus strand of CM039680.1, from coordinate 154,342,040 downwards.
AAATTGATGTTTAAAATAAATCTACAAAATTGAAATTTTCAATTTTTTTAACTTTTCATATTTTAATTTTTTGATTTATTATAAAACTTATTATAGTGTCATTTTCACGTATAATATGATAAATTTTCAATTATATTGGGTATTTTATTTTAGTTTATGTTATCAAAGAACTGTGTTTATTTTAAGTTTATTCTTTGAATTTTATCTTTTTATTTATCTATAATACATAATTAATGAATTAAATCTTTCTTTTAAAACGAATAAAATTTTATCCTTGTAAATAAAAATCTTTATTTTTAAATTGAATATGTTTTTTTGCAAATAAAAAAAACTAAGAAGATTTTTAAGCTTTTATTTTTTAACGTAGGAGCTCCAAATTTCATAATATTTCTATAAGCCGCCCAAATTTGAATTTCTTGAACCATCTTTCAACTTGGATTTTGCTGATAGTTTCTTCGAAAAAGGTTCTTTGAGATTGCGAAGTGACTGTATTGCATTTCAACCTTTTCAAAGTGCTAGATCATAATATTGTTGAGGATACATGAATCACAAAACAAAAATAATTATTAAATGCGTAATTGATTGGGGAAATGATAAAAAATGAATGGGGTGTTGTTCTAGGACTCAGTAAAGCAGGAGTGGAAAAGAAATATCGAAAAATGAGAAAGGAACAAAAGAAAATCAATAAAAACAGATAACTGAATAGAGGAAGGTTATCATAATTAACAAATACAGGTTTAAAAGAAGGAAAACAAAAACAAGGTTAAATTATCACTGTGAAGAAAAGAAAGCAGAAATTGTGAGGAAAGAAAGAAAGTGAAATCAAAAAAATCAAAGTTATTGAATAAATTCGAGTCAAAGCAAAGCAACTAGATAAACTTATCGATCTCAGAAACCCGCTATAGTGGTCAAGTGATTGTTAAATCCAATTGGCATTGAAAACATGCAATTCCTCCTGAAGGGTCGTAATAAGCACCCAGTGTCATAATAACAGGTAATTCTTTGTGTCAGTGTAAAGTGGTTATAAATTGTAATCAATAAAGTTTGTATTGCCTGGAGTTCGTTATTTCGATAATTAAAAGTACGTCTGGAGTCGGATCAATAATAGATAATATTTAAATTCACCGACAACCCCAACAATATGGAAAACATGGATATGATTTTTGATACACATTTTTACTAATCGAAAATTAGAGGATTCTTTTTATGAAAAAATTTAACAAAAACTGCAATGAAAAATAATAATTAAAATAATAATAATAATAATAATAATAATAATAATAATAATAATAATAATAATAATAATAATAATAATAATAATAATAATAATAATTATAATAATTATAATAATAATAATAATAATAATAATAATAATAATAATAATAATAATAATAATAATAATAATAATAATAATAATAATAATAATAATAATAATAATAATAATAATAATAATAAACTTCAGTCTTTTTTTTGTTTTAAGAATAGATCAACCAGAGAAGCAGATTCAAAAAATGAAGTTTTGTTAAATTTTATTTTTGAGTAATCAGGACCTATTTTATGTCGAAATATTTCATATTTCATGTTCATGAATAAACATTGCGGGAATTGGATTGCATAGTTATCTATTTAATTAATAAAAACAATTACCCAAAGTGAATGGGCCACATAGAAAACCCAATTTCCCTAAAATGAAGTGGGAAAGTAATTGATACATCACAAAGAATACCTACCAACTAATTTAATTTTATTGTAGTTTTGGAAAAAGTCAATTATAGAAGTAGAAAAAAATGTAAAGTAGAATCGACAAAATCACCAGTCTGGTAGAAGACAAATTCAGAAATTAAAATATGTGCAAAGGTTAGAACAAATTTACGAGAGCTTGTATTCATTAGTAGCGTACGAGAAGGGAGATCTCCAATTTGGAAGACTTATCCCAGAGCAAAACAAACATTTAAGTAAATCAAATCATTATTGAAAATTGTCCAGTTTTACATTGAAAGTTGTGCTGGTGTAGACATGGTATGGAGAATTTGTAATCAATTGTGATAAATCGGAATAAACGTTAGTGTGTTGGGTTATTTGATTTAATTAAATAATATACCGGGAGTCAGAAACTAATACCGAGTTTCAATAAATACCCAACAAATTTGTATTTATGCAAAAATATTAAATGTAAAATTTGTAAATTAATTTGAATATTTGTTTATTTTTTTCAATTCATGATATTCTTTTTGTTGTCCGTTTAATATTTGGGGGCCCAGTTAGACAACGATTTCAAACTTACAGGGAAGATTACTCTCCTAATGATTTCACAGATCCAGATTTGGCTCAAATTTTTACGTCTTTCGGGAACGTTATCAGTGCTAATGTGTATTTAGATTGTGCTACTAACCAGAGCAAAGATACTTCCTTTTTAGATATGTTTTTTAACTGTTAGAAGACGTTGTTAATAAAATCTTTAAATATTATAATTAATATTCAAAGTACTAAGTCTTCATTGATTTTTAATGCATTTAAATAATTTAATTTTTTTCTTTATTAAGTGTTTGGTGTAATGTTGTTGTTTGTTATTAATTTCGTATAAAAAGAATCTTAAATTTAAATTAAATTTCATTTTTTATTTTCTACTTTTTAAAATTCTGTTTGAGAGAATGATAATAATTTTTACGTTTTGAAAAATAATTTAATGACTTAAAATGTTTTTTGCTAAAAAATAAAATGTTTTTATTTTGATACAATTCAAGTGTGCTAGGACAAAATGGCAAGTACAATATTGTAGGGGAAGATGATAATAAATTGTACTTTTAGATTTAAAATTCTCACGAATGAGATAAAAACGGCAATACAATTAAAACATTTTGCCGTGAAATAACCAATGACATATAACTATTGAAACAGTAACAATGAACTGAATATTCATTTTAGCTTCAAATTAAAAACTTAATGTTGGGCAAAAACTGATAAAGCCCAATTTTTGATTAACCAGCACGATAACGCCTGTGTGGTTTTGAGCAGAAAATTTAAAATTAGTTAAAAATGGAAATTTAAAGAAAAATAAAATAAATAAAAATTTAATAAAAATTTTGAGATATAAAAATGTAAAAATTTAAATGTAAATCAAAAAGAATAAAAATTTTTATAATTTTGGAATATTCGAGAAATTCCTTGTTTTACTGCATCAAAACACACACACAAACAATCATGATATATAAGGCGGTGCTGGTTCAGCAAAATTTAATGCATTCATTTCATTTTTACCAGACATTTTTACTAGACATTTTACCTTTTAATTATTGACACCAAGTAATTTTTCCATTGATTTTATTTTATGTTATTCTATTTATTTATTTAATTTTTGTATTGGTTTATGATTACGTTGAATATGAAATAATTATTGAATTTTTGTTATCATTATTCTCATTTTTTAAGCTTTAAAGAAATATTTCTTTTATGATCGATGGATTTGTCTGAATTCAATTATCGTTGAACCTCCATCATAAAAGAATATAATCTTAAAAAAGCACCTTAATCCAACTTTGATCTACAAATTATAGCACACATGCAGACAAGAAGTAAAATTAAATTTTTCTTTTCGGTACCCCGGATCGAACCGGTATGTTAGTTGGGGAAGCCGCGGCGAAGGCAGTAGCCAGGCCCGTCCAGTATTCTCCCCTTCCTAAATCCTATTGCCCGACCCTCGAAAGAGTAGTGTTGAGGTCCTGGGAAAGGTCAAATATAAAGTTTCATAATACAATAAACGAAAAACATATAGACCAACATCTAGAAGAATTAGAAAGATTTTTTTGCTGTGTTAATTGATAAATTATATTCCGTTAAAAAAAAGTATTATATAATTCACATACAATATGATTCGAGACTAACCACACTAGGAAGTTCAATCTGCCACAGATCAGATTTTCTTTGTGACATCATCGTTCGTATTTAATTTACGTGCTAAACATGGAAGCTAAAATCGATTTCGAATACCACTCCAAAAGATTTTACGTTATCTCATTATTTAGATTGCAAATTTTTGTTCAGTTCATAAAATCAAATCCATGACCTTATAACCCATAAACCAACTATTGACGTGACTATTTTGCATTTAAACTTATTATTATTTCGAAAAATTTTGCTATTTATTTTATTATGACTGTTATTTATTATTATGGTTAACATTATTATTTTTATGATATTGTTGTTGTTACTAATATTTATTTTATTATTATTAATGTTGTAAGTTTCTTAGTTTTATTATTTTAGTTATTATTTTCACATCATTATGTCTATTGAACCCATCTACTATTATTATTAATGCTACCAAATTATTATTATTATTTTATTACTATTTTCATTATTAAAATTATCATTATTTTCATACTAATATTATTATTATTATTACTATTATTATTATTAAAATATTAATATTATCATTATTATTATTATTATTATTAATAGTATTATTGGTATAGCATTATTATGGTTATAAACCATATAGTACCATTATTATGGGCATATAATATCATTAGGGTTACATAAATCATCATTATCACCAGAATGATTCTGATATTATTATTAATAATAATATTATTATTATTATTATTGTTGGGCCAGCACACAAATAGCCTTGAGAATTGTTTAAATGCATCAGTAATACAGCACAAAAACCCAGCACCAAGATAACTTAAAATACAATATACAACACCAACTAAACACTTTAAAATCTGAAAGAATATAAATAAATATAAAATCAAAAACATAAAAGTAAAATAAAATAAATACAAAATGCATCAAGAACCGCACGAAATTTACATAAAAAATAACATAATAACAAGAAAATTCGACCGTAAAATGACCATTTATATAAAATTAAAAATTAATGAATTAAATGAATAAAAATAAAATATTTTTAGCTTAATAAATTTATTTAAAAATGTTAAAAATAAATTACCAATTTAAATTAAGAAATAAATAAAAATTTAATTTAGATAACACAAATAATTTCAAAGTCGAATTTTGTTTAATCACAATAAAACTAACACGCAAGGTTAAGGCCAAATTAAAGGTATATATACTGATATGATTTGACAAATATCTAATCTTAATTTTCAGTATTGATTTTAAATCGTATTTTGACACTGGTTGTCAGCAGTTTCACTTTGGATTATTTAATTCGATGTTTTTAATTTGGATGAATTTATGAATTTTTATGGATGTATTCGATTTATTTAGGAAGGATATGGATTTATGGATAATTATGAATTTTATGGATATGGATTTATGGATTTTTATGGATGCATTCAATTTATTTAGGAAGTTTAATTCAATGTTTTTAATTTGGATGGTTGAATTTATGAATTTTAATGGAAGTAGCCGAAAGGATATGGATTTCTGGATTTTTCTGGATAATTATGAATTTTATGGATATGGATTTTTATGGATGCATTCGATTTATTTAGGAAGTTTAATTCAATGTTTTTAATTTGGATGGTTGAATTTATGAATTTTAATGGAAGTAACCGGTAATTTAGCTTTGGTTTTAATAAATTATTATGATGCTTAAATTATTTTCTAATTGTCGAAAATTTTCCGGCCCACAGCCAATACATTGCAAGATAGTAAAATCATATACAGTATTCAGATTCGTATAAGTGCGTGGAATACCGCCGATGATCTGTGCCCATGAAGACCCGGCGTGCGGAACGCAGGGATCAGAACGTCAATATTATTCCGTATAGAAGAAAGGAGGAGTAAGGAAGTGGTCTTTTGGTTACTTCCTCGTTTCTCGATTTCTTTAAAATCGACCTAAATGATTCTACAATCGGCTCAAAATCTCTAACAGGTAGTCCAGTGGGCACTCACTAACTATGAAATGAACATACATAGATCTTAAGGACAAAAAGAGGGAATGGGTAGCTGGGAAAATTGCGAAATCGTTGCAACACTTAAAATGAATAGCCATCGGAAAAAGATTGATCCGAACGACTCAAAATCACGAAAAATAATATTTAAATAAAAATTAAATAAATTATGTCAATTGAAACGGAAAATATAGCAGAACGCTGCGCAAATTTTTGGGAATAGTTAAAACACTTATCATAAAAAACTGTAAAATAAGGGCGAAACGCTGCTCAAATTTTCCGAATCAACTAAAATACTTATAGAATATAGAAAAATAAAAGTGAAATGCGACTCAACGGTTGGTATAAGATTATTATGAAACTGAAAAATAAGGGCAGAATGCTGCTCAAATTTTCCGAATTAATTCAAATACTTAACAAAAATAGTAACGTAAAAATGGAACGCGTAAAATAAGGGTGGAACGCTGCTCAAATTTTCCGAGTCAGTGAAAATACTTTGTCGGAAACGGTAGAATAGGGATGAACCGAAAAATAAGGGCGGTACGCTGCCAAAATTTTCGAACCAACAAAACTACTTTGTCTAAAATTGTAAAATAAGAATGGGTTACGGCTAATGTTGTATATCAATAAAAAATCATTTTATAAAGCTGAAGAAAGAGGAAGGATCCCTACTAAAAACTCGATAATAATAATTATAATAATAATAATAATAGTAATAATAATAATAATAATAATAATCATAATGATAATAATAATAATAATCATGGTATTTGTAGTAATGATGATAATAATTATGATAATAATAATAGTAGTAATAATCATAGTGGTAATAACAATAATTATAATGGTAGTTATAGTAACAAAAATAATAATATAGGAAATAGTAGCAACAATTAATAAAGGTAATACATATGATGGCAACAATAATAATGCTAGTAATAATAATAGGGAACATTGTAGTTATAATATGGATAAGGGTGAAAGATATAATGTGGGTGTATTTAACATAACAAAGGGTGTACAGGCCAAAGAATAATCATCAGCATGGACAATAATGAGAAGGACCAAGCAAATGGACATAAAGATAGATGATATGAGAGTATAGGTTAACATTTGACAGAGATAGGAGAATAATGGGACCAAAAAATCGAAATCGAGCACAGACCTTCTGTTGGGCCAGAACGTAAACGGCCTTGAGGAATGTTTTAATGGATCAGTAATACACATGCAAACATAACAGGCAGATTTAAATAAACCTGGAAGCACCAATTAAACCCTATAAAATATGAGAAAAAAGGAGAATTAAAAAATAAAATAATAAACATAAAAATAAATTAAAATAATAACAAAATGCACCAAGATTCTACGATACCTACACAAATATAACAAGAAAACACAACAAATTCGACAAAATTGGAAAAATTAATAAAAGTTTATTAAAATGAAAATTAAATCGGAAAATTTGAATTAGTAATAATTCAATAAAAATTCTAAATAAAAAATTATGAAAATAAATCAAAAAATAATAAAATTAAAGAATAGAATTTACTAGAAAATAACAAGGTCGAATTTTGTTTTACTGCATCAAATTTAACATGCGAGAAAAATAGGTATAAATACTGATCCATTTTACATTTGACTTAACCATTTTTCGAAACTAACCATTTTGAAATCTATCTTTCAACTATTTTGAAATCGTTTAGAAAATTATCTTAAAAACTATTTTCAAGACTGTTTTAGACCCGTTTTAGAATCGGAATTTTTAGGTGAGAAATATTTTGGTTGGAACCCTCTTTCCACGTCGCGTCCATAGCATCTCTGTAGAGCTCTGCTTGGCGACGACGTGGGGAGAGAGGCATTTATGTTTTATTTTATGTTATGATATGATGGAATGGTTATGAAGGGTAATTATGTTTTGTTTATAATTAATAAATATTATTTACATACATAAATTGTTTTATATGTTTTCATAAACTAAATTAAAATGTCGAAATTTTTCCGGCCCACAGCCAACACATAACGCAAGAAAGCAAAATCTACATAGTACAGATGCATGTAAGTGCGTGGAAAATCGCCAATGATATGTACCCGTGAAGACTCAGCGTGCGCAACGCAGCGGTCGTAACGTCAATATTTATCCCTATAGTTGAAGCGAGAAATAAGGAAGGAGTCTCTAGCTACTTCCTCGTTTCTCATTTCTGTAAAATCGACCTAAATTTATATTACATACGGCTCAAAATCATCACACCGAGTAGTCCAGTGGGCACTCAGTAAATATAATATAAACACAAACTGCGCCTAAGGTCTATTAAAGGGAAGGGTACTGGAATAAATTAAGATAAAATCGTTGATATAACCACAGCGAATTAGGATTTTTAAATAAATTAGCAAAAATCAATTGTGTAACTAAATTACTTTTATTTTTTCCTGAATTTGTAGAAAGTATCAAATAAACAAGTCAATGATTCAAATAAATTAAAATATAAATTAAAATAACTATTTATTATAGATAAAGTAACCATTAAAGTATTTTATGACTTGAAGTTAGAGTAGTTATCGCGTAATCCATTCGTCGAGTCATTATAATTTATTTACAATAAAGTGGTTAAATTGTTATAAACCTTCGATAAAAAGTAAAGTGACGACAAATAACTCCTTGATCAAATTAGTACAATTTCGTTTAATAAATTGAAGTAATGATTGAATAAATGTAATTAAATTGGATTGATCCATCGATTAAGGTCCGAGTAACTAGTGAGTAAAAGTAAGTCGTGGTTTAAAGGATCATAACCTGTTGATTAGCAGTAGAGTAATAGTAAATAACCTCATTAATTTTAAATTGTTATACTCCGTTAAAATAAAAGTAAAGAATAATGTACCAAAAAATCATTTATTGATAAAACTAAGGTAATTACTAAATGAAGTTATCCATTTCAACTAACGAAACGTGTTTATAATCTACAGACTTGAAAGTATAGAAAACTAATTCATAGATTGGGAATAAGGGGTTAAAAATGAAGAAAGTTAATTAGTTGATTAAAGCTAAGGTCATAAAGGGAAAACAGTCATAAATAAGCCAAAACTTCGCTAGGATAGACAGGTGCTAAACTCATCGATATAGGATTAAAATCGTGGTCAAAAAAATTAATAAAAGAAAAATAAAATCAAAGTTACCCTGAAGTCGTTGATTAATTTCACCAAAAGATGAATTAAAATTGACTAGATGAACTTACTTTAGCAATAACATTGAATTAAAAAACCGATTAAAATCAAAAATGAGATGAAACCCAAACGGCGACTTAATATAAAACGATCATAAACTTTAAGCTCAATTAATGTAACAATAAAAATTTATTTTATACAGAAAGATCTAATCATGAAATTACATTAATGACAATATACAGAAAGGCTTACCGCCGTCCCCAAAAATTCGATCATAATAATAAAATAAGTCCCAACATCCCTGACGAAACGATAAAACAAAAAAAAATTCCAAATAATCCGGAGAATAAAGCTTCAGATGCACGAGATAACATCACAGTGTCGAGGAAAGATTCCCCGAAGTAAATTGCAAGTGTGTCTCCCTCAAACGTAACAATAAGAGCATTCATATGAGAGATAACATAAAAATTCCGAAATAGATTGATTAAACCGAACCGGATGTGCCAAATCATAACTCCCTACAATTAACGATGACATAAATTAAATAAACAGGATATCGCTTACTAAGATGAGATTTTCGACGTTGACCAAACCACCGGATATCCTGCCGATCACCGACGATAATATTGAAATATAACAATCCATTCGACGGAAACGCACCGTTGTAATGGCAAGTCATCATCGATTTTTCTCAAGAGAGTTTATCGACATTATTTAAATTCGCGAATTCAAAAACATCACATTATAGTTGACCTACAACATCACAATAAATAAGGACCCCGCATAAAACGACTGGTAATTAATCTTAAACCCTTAAATCAACTGTTACCAACAATATTTTCGAACCCGATAACTAAGCTCGAATACATTAAGCCAAATCGACAAGTCATTTAAATTTTCTTGTTGTTCCTCAATTAACCGCGCACAATATAAATTTGATACTTAAGCCATGATAGGTCTTGCCGATCCATGACCAAAATGCTAACCTAAGGTAGCACGCAAAATCCAGTATGCTGACTGTTATAGGAAGAACCTTCAATGTTGCTCGACACCGAACTTAGCCCACTATTAACAATAAGTACGCCAGTTCTTGAACCCACATAGGTGAACGCCTCACGACCGACGTGGAGAAATTCCTTCCATTAATATTAATTTTCATGGTTTATTTCCCAATCGTTTCAGATCATGTCACTCAATTGGACGACTGCACAATCTTCTAGCAAAAAACAACTGAGAAAGACTCCACTAGCCGCAGACAGTGTGGACAAACTCCGATCGCAGTGGCCTTACCCTACTACTTGGAGATTACTAGGTCTCTCAACAGACCCGTGCGGGTTAGCTGGTCAACAATATCCGGTCGGAGAGACGTACGAACATGCCCGAAACCTCCTCACCCATTGGGAAAGGGTGCAGGAGCAAGTGGACCTCAATGTCATAAAAGCCCGGATGTACCTCGCAAACGTGGAGGAGGACATCCGCACCGGGCGTATCGCGGACGCGTATCCACCTCACCCAGTCCGTGACACCCGACGGCCATATACGGTGGGGCTCTAAAGAAAAGTTTGAAAAGGCAATTCCCAGATGAATGACCATACAGACCACAATGCTTGTGTAGTAACTGATGAAAAATTAAATGTCGTTCGTGTTATTTATCTTCCTCAATGAACTTGTTACATAAATTTTGTTTAATAGGATAAAATATTAATTTAGCTAAGTTAATAAGAAATTAAAATGTTCTCTTTGTTATAGTAATGCCTTCCCTACAAATTCTACAGAATGAACTGGTTCATGCGAGGCAGTCGAATGCGGATCTGCTCACCCAGATTATTCAGGTAACCCGCGAAATGCAGCAGATGAAAGCAACATGGACGGATCCCGCAAAAACGAAAGCGATTTACCACCGACTCACGGCGGCCCAGAAAGGCTGGGAAGAAGAGCGGCAGCTCAACCAGAGCCTGCGCACTCAAATTCGGGGACTCGAAGTCGCCCTAGCGGTCTGTCGGGAAGGGGAAGCGGTAACATATCCGCTCGTCTTCGCCCCAACCCAGATGTCGCAGAAGAACACCCAACCAGTGGAACAATCTACCCTTCCAGCAAATAATCGTTGGCCGGGACGTAAGGAACGGGCCCGACGTCGAGCAAGCAGCTGAAAAATCATTAACCCGTAAACATTGTGCGTGTTGCGAATTAAACAGAGTAGTCGTGATCTTAATCAATTTGTTCCGTTGATATATTTATATGCCAAACATTCGCATCATGTTATCCAACCTTCGTTTCATCTCTCCGCAGGCAGATAAGAACCTAGTCTTGAATGACCATGAGGGACAGAGCAAAGCGAGCATAGGTTTTCTATCGACAGCTCGTGAACCCGAGGGTTGTCCGAGCAACTACAGTACTAGCGATAATACTCAATTTTTGCGGACAATCCACCACTTGAACACATTACCAACGTTGCTTAGCAACGGGTGCCAAGTGGCGATGAGAATCTTTTTCTATGGCGTTACGAGGGCAACTAAGAGGATAAGCAAGATTCGAAACCCTGTAACCCACCACTTCTATCGGTAGCTCGTTGGACCCATGGATCGTTCGGTCAATTATAGCACTAGCAATAGCGCTCACTTTTTGCGGACGATCTACCCACTTGAACACAGTTCCAACGTTGCTCAGCAACGGGTGTCGAGTGGTAAGCGAAAGAATATTTGTATGGGGTTGTCTGGGTACCAACCATATAGTTTCAAAATATCAACACCCAGAAACCCACCATTATTATTATCATTAGTATTATTATTTTTATATTATTATTATTATTATTACTAAAATATTATTATTATTACCATTATTATTATTATTATTATTATTATTAATATTATTAGTACATTATCATCATTACTAAAACTATATAGTACCCCTAATGTTAATCACTTACCTGTGTATGCTTCTGATATCAGCGGTTGTTATTGTTATTATTATTATTATTATTAAAATATTATTATCATTACTATGATTATTATTGCTATTATTATTATTATTATTATCGTTACTACTAAAATATTATTATTATTGTTAGTATTGTTATTATTACTAAAATATCGTTGTTATTATTAATGTTATTATTATCACTATTGTTAATTTTATATCATACTCACTATTATCAAATCATTATCGTTATAATTATTATTCTTATCATCCTTAATGTTATCATTCCTAAGGTAATATTACCGCTGATTCGTACTATATTATTATTGTTAGGGATATTGGTATTGTCATTATCATTTTAGAAGCTATTGGTATTATTTACCTAAATTTATTACGTCTCATATTATTATTATTAAAATTTGTGTTAACTACTATTACTTTTATACGTCATGTACAAAATCACTAAAATAAAAGAAATACTCAAAATTTTATTAAATTAAAAAGTTTAACAAAAAGGAAAAGTATTTAATTTTACCATATCAATTTAGAAATGAATCCAGCATAGATACATTCCAATACGGGGATTTCATTTGTAGTGTGATTCTGGGTATCCTGTAACTTAACAGCAAATAAAATAAATAATAAATTGTAGAGCATACCTGACAGCAAGTGTTGAAGTTAGAATAAGGCGCAGTTGACGATCTGGCTGATCAGGAGAACCTAAAATACCTAAAAATATTAGTTGAAAAATATAAAAGTTACAACCTTGAAAATTTACCGATTGTTGACTCGTCGCTATGACAACGAGCGAAAAGCAAAAGATAAATTTCTTAAGCGTAATAAAACAAAATTAAAGCAGAATAATGAATTTTATATTGTTGAAGAATTTGTAATTTCCATTTTGCAATAAAAGATTTTGTAAATCTTCTTATAGTAATTTAAATTAGAGATTTTTATATTTGGATTTAATAAATTTAAATTTTGTAAATTGAATTAGTTTCTAAAATGGAAAATATAAGTTTCGTATAACGTTAATAATGTAATGATTATGAACCTACCCCAGGTCATCACAGGCATTGTCAATGTTATCGTTGCTGTTGCCTGTAATAATTAATTGGTTATGAGTACGATGATAGATACCTCTAGGACGTATAAGGAAATAAGGAGACATACCCATCCCTTCCCCATCTAGATGACATAATGCTTGCCGTAAAGATATTGATTAAAATATATTATTACATTAATACTCGTTATGTGTAAATTAGAGTTAATAAAAACGAAATTAAAAAGAAATTTTGTTCAGTGGACCCTCACAGAAAGATGTTGGAGCAGTTCCGCAAAGATATATCCGGATATCACCAAACCGCAATAGTTCAAACCCAGCGGGCGGAGGCAATGGTGCGGAAGTGCCGCTACATGGAGCAAACGTGGCTTCGCCCCGAGGCAACAACCAGGTTAAATGTAGAAATAGATACCTTGAAGACACAGTTAGATCAGAAGAATGAAGCCCTGCGGCTGGCCGAGCAGAAGGCCCAGGAGCTTGAGAAACAGGTAGCCGAGAGGAAGCTTAGGGACGACATCCATACAGGCCTCATGCAGAGTGGTGTCCAGTTATCAGAAGAACAACAGGCCATAGTACTACGGAACGTCACCGGAAAAAATGACAGCATAAGGATCAGGACACCAGGCTCCTCCCATACGTCAGAGGATTTACCTAAAAGAAACCGCAGAAAAAACCGTCCAAATAAAAAGGAGAGGGAGCGTCAGTTCAGGTTAAACCGAGCTCGCCTATTGGGTCATATTTTGGACGCCAATGGATTTTAATTCATTCATTTAGAAGTGTTGAGTATAACTCTGTGATCACGTATTTAATTTGACGATGATTTATAAATGTTAATTGTCCATTAATCTTAAATTTATAAATGTTAATTGTTTATTTATCTTAAATATAATCTATTAATGTTAACTTTAATATTGAAGTTGCTATGGATGTCTGGATGTGAGTTGAGGTTGTTGAATATGGGGGAACTGAGGGATCAATCGATTAGGTAATTTATGAATTAATAGGTGAGAAAGGGACGATCAAGTAGAGCATGAAGTCTTCTATGACAGCTCATGGGCCCAAGGGAGGTTAGGGCATTAGCAGTTCTTGAGAAGGAGCTCACCTTTTGCTAACCTTCCACCCACTAGTTCACAGTACCAACGTCAATTTTTGACGGGTGACTAGCGGTTCAAAATTCTTGTGCAGGCGCTGGTTGGGGATAGTAACTCTTAGGCAGTTCAAACTATTTGAAGGACCCATCAGTGCCTAGCAATAATTATATAAATTAAAATTAACTTTGTCCAGGTAATTATTTTTTTCGCTTAATAAAATTAATTGTCAGCACTATCACTTGAGCATGAGCTGGATTTCAAATTTTTGGGATTGCCCCGTAAATCTCGGTGACTATATATATAAAAAACATTTTTTTTCTTTTCAACTTCCGTCCTTTATAAATTCAATTCTGTCTTCTTGAAATTCTGTTTTGATTCGAATTGTGCTTTCTTTTGTAGTCTGCAACCTAATGACATTTACTGATATTGACTTTCCTTTAGATTCTTTTACCCCGCACATTCCCTTTGGTTATCTCCAATTTTTTTATTATCTCTAATATCTGACAACATATTTAATTTTTGAAGACACCGTTTCTCGGCTTTTTCGATAATTCTTTCCTTTTATCTCGAAAAAACCGTCATGATATACAAATTTAATTTTGATCTATTTTCTGGTTTCTCTCTTTTCATATGCACTTATTAATTAAGAATGAATTTACCGTATTCCTTTGTTTAATTTTATAGATTTATTATTTCTCTTCTCAATTTTCACTTCTATGCGTATTTCTTTTGCATGCATTGCAAGTGATGCAGTAGACAAAGTTTATCCTGAAGAATATTTTCTTTGGTGTTTGGCAGTTTTCCATTCAAATATTTTCTCTTTTTGTGCTGTTTGCTAGTGCTTGTCTCGGTGTCCAAAACTTGTGTGATATACTAATTGGAAGGCCAGTGCGATTGAGTTCTTTTCGAATGTTAAAGCTGAGCGTGTCAGTGATGAATTGAGTGTTTAGATAAAAGTATTTCTTACTTTTTGTGTTCTATCCATAGGCTTTTTTGGTTTTGAATTCATTCTTTCATTGTGATTTCCGTTTCTTCGCAGGACTTTATTTGTTTAGCTTAATAAGATGAAATGCTTTAAGTGTTTTAAAGTTTTTATCTCATTCATGAGAATTTTAAATCTATAAAGTACGATTTATTATCATATCTCCCTACAATTTTGTTCGTGCCATTTTGTCCGGCCACAAATTATAGACGATTATTATTGGATAATTTATTTTTATATTTCTTATTTTTATTTCAGTTATTGTTAATGTAATTTTCAGCCCGTAGAAGACTGATAAACGGTCGAAATATAGCAATATATTATCCAATATATCTAGTTGGCGTATTTTTAATTATTAAAACTTTACCATCTTTCGTTGATTATTAATAATAATTAAAAATAAATTATTTAATAACGTATTTATTTTATTATAAATTTGCAATATATTTTAGATTTAATTCAGTCTCTTTTTAAAATTTTCTAATTCCATTTTAATTTGTTCAGGTAAATCACTTCCAACTTGTTCAACAAAATACTTTTCCAATTCCTCACATTCGTTAATCCAAAACCTTTTAGGAAGACTAAAAAGCTCATCATATTGAACTTTGTTTAATTTTAAACCATCTAAATTCATCTCATCATATTTCGGTAAGATCCCCACTGCAGTTTTGGTCCCTGAAACCTTTCCGTAAATTCTTTTTACTATCCAATCCAAAACTCGACTATTTTCTCCATACCCAGGCCACAAGAATAATCCGTTTTCCTTAGATTTTCTAAACCAATTCACATGAAAAATACTTGGTAGTTTCAAAGAATTTTTATCTGCAAAGCTGAAATGCCACAAGAACTAATAAATGAAAATAAATATAAATAGTTTATTACCTGATCCAATGCTTTAAATAGTCTCCAAAATTATATCCGAAAAATGGTCTCATCGCAAATGGATCATTCATTATAACTTTACCTTTATATTCAGCCGCAGCGGTTGCCTCTGAACGAAGACTAGCTCCAATAAAAACTCCATGCTGCCAATTTAAAGCTTCATAAATTAGAGGTACACCTTCCGGTCGTCTTCCACCAAAAATAACCGCACTAATTGGCACACCGTTTGGTGATTCCCAATCAGGGTCTATAATTGGACATTGAAATGCAGGACAGCAAAATCTAGAATTTGGATGAGCTGCAGGTCTACCACAATCCTATTCAATTTTAAAAATAGAAAAGCTATTTTCTATAACCTTTGCCCAAGGTTTTCCTTGCCAATCTAAAATTTCAATTTCATTAAAATTAACTTCATCCTCCAAGCCTTCCCAAAAAACGCCCCCATCACTTGTCTCAGCAACATTAGTGAAAATTGTATTTTTCTGTATACAAGCCATAGCATTAGGATTGGTAGTATTTGATGTTCCAGGAGCTACTCCAAAAAATCCCGATTCTGGATTTATAGCCCTCAATATTCCTTCAGAATCGAACTTCATCCAAGCTATATCATCTCCAACACATTCAACCTTAAAGAGAATATAAACACATTTAATTAGTTTATCATTACTTTATATCCAGGTATTGTTGGTTTTAACATCGCTAGATTTGTCTTTCCACAAGCAGACGGAAATGCAGCAGTTATATAAATCTTTTTACCAAACTCGGGAGTAATTCCCAATATCTGAATATTTTAAAACCTTTTAATTACTCTTGTGGAAAATATACTGATAAAATAAATATGCAATACATATTAAATATAAAGAATTGTTAATAAAAAACGAAATAAATAAAATTATATTTTACCAACATATGCTCAGCCAACCGTTCTTCATCCCTTGCCAAAATCGATCCCAGTCTAAGTGCAAAGCATTTCTTCCCTAGCAAAGAATTGCCACCATACCCACTTCCAAAGCTGCAGATTTCATTCGTTTCCGGTAAATGAGCAATAAGTGTTTTTTCAGGATTGCATGGCCACCCGTTTATTATTTTTCCTTTCAAATATTTTTTAAAATGTTTTAATAATGAAATGCAGTTACTATCAGTTGGTAACGGTACTCCAACCGAATGAAGAGCTTTTACAAATGATGTTGAATCTGTCATCGAATTTATCACTATTTGTCCCATTCTCGTCATTATTTTCATAGAGCATACCACATAAGGAGAATCTGTTAATTGAATTCCAATTTTAGACAAAGGTCCTCCGACGGGCCCCATACTGAATGGTATTACAAACATCGTCCGCCCTAAACATGAGAACATATAGATATGAAATTCAAATTGAGCAAAATAAAGAAAAAGTAGCAATTAACTTATTGATAATATTAATGTCATTTAATAGATTTTTATAACTTTAGAGAATTCGATTTTGAACAAAATCTATTTTGAGAGGTCTCAACTAATTACATTGATAATTGAATAAATTAAGAAAAAGGTTTTATTTGAATATTTATAAACATTTTGTGTGCTAACAATTATTTTTATAATGTTCTTGATGTTGACTGATAGGAAAATATAATGCGATGCAATTAATAAAAACTGCTATACAAATAAATCAATAAATTATATTATAATTAACAGTCAAACTCAACTGTGTTGAAAATTCATTAGCAGTTACATTTGCTGATTTATTATAGGTTCCAAGAAAGGGTAGAAAAAATTTATATAACATACAAACATGGCCCAAGCAATTTCTATACTAAAATACACGTGCAAACTAGCAATAAAATGCACTTGTTGAAAAAAGATACTCAATTTTAAGAAAAAATCTTTTTTTCTACATTTTTAATGAGAGGAAATAAATTGGTGATTGATTTCATAAATTTTTGAATTTTGATATTTTTAATTATTTAATAAATTTAACAAATAAAAAAACTTACATTTGTTTGATAAAACTTCCATTAAAAATTAACATGAAATGTGAAAAGTTCAAAATTTGATAAAAAACTGGACAAAGTTTTGTAAGCAGTAGTTGCTTATTTTTTAGAATATAAACAGAAGCACAAATAGATTGGTGTCACCACTCTGTTACTTTGATTGAATTCTTTTTTTCTGGTTATTCAAACATTTTCACAGCATCATTATATAAAACTTCTTTTACTAACGTATTACGTAAATCAAAGGAACTCACTGTGAGCTCTACAATTTTTTTAATTTCCTTGTTTCATATTTGAGTCTCAAAATATCTAGTGGCTTCAGGAATTGATTAAATAGATTACGCATGTTTGCAATGTTAGATTGAGTAAGAACATCAAATGATTTTAAAATATTTTTTAGAAAAATAAATTTTAGTAATTTAAAAATCTGCTCATCTGAGTATGTCCAAACCACTTTATTTTATGAATTCTGTATTATAATTAAATTATTTAAAATAAAGTATTAATTAATTAGATTTTTTATAGTTACCATTACTATAATAGTCACTAAAAATAAATAAACTCCAATTTCATAAAAAAATTATTTAATTTGCTCAACTTTCAAATTTTAACTTTAATTTTTAATTAAAAAATCTATGCTTTAATAAAATGACCTTAATTAACTCTTTCCGCCCTGAATTTTTAATATTGATATTTAATTTCATCTTGTACAACTGTAAAATAATCATCATTCACACGAGTCAAATTCAACGGTTGTCGAAACTAATTTATTTTCTTTAAAATACTTTGTAAAAGCAACATTTAGTGATTAAGTAGAATACTGCAAATGTTATGGTGGTAGTTGCCACTGGCTAAGCCGAAAGGGTTAAAATTAATATCATCTATATAAAATTTCAGCTTAATTTAATTTTACTTGAAAAATTCTCAAAATAAGATTTCAAAACTCCAACTTTCTTTGACCTCGTTAATATTTCAAGGTTATCGCAATGTCAAAAAAAGTATGTCAAGGTTATCAAACCATAAACTAGTTGAATTGTTTATTTTCAATTAAATTTAATTATTTAATTTATTGCATTAATTAATTAATAATTTTATTGTTATTGTTATTTAACTTACTTTATTTAATTTATTACATCTTAATTATTATTAATTATTTTACTTAGTTATTTTATTTAATAGTCTTAATTATTTATTATCTTTTTAATTTAATAATTAAATTTATTACATTTTAAAACTAGTTATATTTTAATTATATTTGATACAGTGTATTAGAGAATTCTACGAGGATGATATTGAAATCAAAAGATTGATTAGAATATTTATGAAGCATATATAAGTTACAGGAAAATCCAATGTTCTCCCATTATAGTGAATAATATAGAGTTACCAGTGTACATGTAACCAAAAAATGAAGAATGTATTGAAGAAATGGAAAAATATGACATAATTAAAGGATATGCATCTCCATCTAAATACACCGTTATTATTCATTAAAAAGGATACTAAAAATGTAAAGCATTGTTTTGATTTCAGATTATTAAATAAGTTATAAATAAATCTTAGATGGTATTGTTGAGGTTAAATAAAACCAGCATTATGGCATGGAGAAATGGGAAAAATTAATAAATACAACAAAATTATTAAAGTGCAAAAATTAATTAAAAAATTTGAAAATTAATATTGATCGTGGGAAATGGGTATGGTTGAATACCAAATCATCAGTCGAGTCCAGTAATAATAACAAAAAATAAGTTTAGCGTTCCTAAAAAAGTTATTACGAAAATACAAAATAATTAAAATTAATTAATCTGCTAATGGGAAGCCTGAGTCAATTCGAAAATACCAAGAACAGTCGAAAACCCGATGTGTATAGATAGCCGGGTAGTGTGAGAAACTATAGAGATTGTCAAATATTAAAACGTATTTAATTAATCATCAAAGATTAGACCGAACAATTTCCTGAGTAATTTTCTTGTTATGGAGGCAATTAAACCCAAATTTTGAGAATGATTGTTGACGGTTAATTAGATTGTTTTAGAAGAAAACAAGATATAAAAGAAGAGGTATCAGAAAACAAATTGCCAGTGTGGTCGAAAACAGTATTATTAACAGAAATCAATTGAGAAAGTAAGTGCCAATTTTAACTAAGTTAAAAAGAAAGTTAAAGCATTAAATTGTCGTGCCAGAATGGTGATTGGGTTATCTATCTTACGATAATAAACAAATCGCAAATGAGAGAAAAGTGCAAATTGACGACAAGCTGTAATTGTGAATAAAGTTATTCTGTGTCGGGTTTGCTTATTTATTTCGAAAGAACATGAAGAGTCAGAGATTGACTGACTTCACATATAATAACTCAACAGTATTTATGGTGCAAAATAGATTAACTCTGTAGATTTTTGTAGAGCATTTTACCAAATTGAAATGGAAGAAAGTTCTAAATTGAAAATAATTTTTGCAACGAAATCTAAACAATATTACTTCAACAGACTGCCTTTTAGTATATCCTTAACACCAGAAACATTCTAACTATTGATTAACAAAATATTAGAGGAAATAGATTGGAAGATTGCTACAGCACACTTAGACAATTTATTAATTATTTCAATGGACTATAAATCTCACATCAGAGACAAAGTATGTTTTCATAAAAATAGCGAAAGTCAGATTGAAAATTAGTCTTTCAAAGTGAAAAGGTTGAAGAAAGATAATACACTTTTAAAGTTTTGGAACACCCATATGTGTCAAGAAACTTCAAAGTTTCTTAGGGCTAGCAGATTATTAACGGAAATTTATTGAATATTACAAAAAGTATTCAAAACCCTTAGAAGCATTAAGTAGTCGAAATAAGAAAATTACAATGGTCAGAAAAATGCATTCGTAGAACTTAAAGAGAAACATTGTATGACACTAATTCTAATATATCCAGATTTTAATAAAAGTTTTATTTTGAATACTGATACCAGTTTTGATAGAATTAATGCACTCAAGAAATACGAATATGGATATTGTATTACGAAAAAGAACTCTTATTCGCATATCATTTTACAGTTCACTTCAAATATTACCTTTAAGGAAAACGAATGAAACTTAGAACATACCATAAAGCTTTAACGTTCATGAAAAACTAACAAACCTATAACCACACAATTTCAAACTTGGATGATCCATCTCAGTTATCTAGAAATTACATTTGAATACAGAAAAGATGAACTTCACACAAACGCAGATTTGTTATCGAGAAGCAATTGTATAATGTGTACTCAAAATCAAATAATTTACCCAAAAGCAAAGATTGAGAAACTGAAAACCAAATTAATTGCAACCATAACAGAATTTATTTGATAAATACTTTAACGAAAAAAAATAATTAACGGATAACTCCTAATAGTATGATTCACACTATTTAATAGCAAGACCAAAAAATGTTTTCTTAGTTTTAAATTTAATTTGGTCATACTATTTGGATTAAAAAAATGAAATATTCAATCAGTTAAATCATTATAAGATTAGTCATACTATTTGTTAGTATGACCTTTAGAAAAAAATGGTAATACTATTAGGAATAGTCATACTATTAGGAGTTATCCGTTAAATTTAGCTTCTCACAAATTCAAATTTTACAGTCGATAATAATATAGTTAAAACTACTGAAGGTAAAAATTGGACACCAGATGAAAGTAGAATGTCAGAGGAATTTGTAGCATTCAGGTAAAAGTAGAAAAATAAAGAAGAAAAATACATGTATCACAATTTTGCTATAAATAAATTCAATGGTAAAGGAAAAAAAGTAATAAAAAGATGCAAAAATTCCAAAAGCGAAAAACACACTAACGGAACAAATGAACCAATATTGTTTCAAAAAGATTCTAAAATATTCTTGGTTGTTTAGATAGATATATGTGGTCCTTGGAAGTTGTTGATCAAAAAAAATAATATACTACTAAGAGCAATATCTTCAAAAAATAAATATAAGGTAATCAATGAGTGTGAGAAGATATTGGTGGTTAAATTTCGGTGCTCTTCTAATCATAAAAGTTGATAGATATAAGATAAATATAATAAGGGGAAATGTTTCAAAAGATTATAACATCAAGATCTATTATTCAAATTTTTATCTTCATTCAACACATGGACAGATTTGAACAATAAGAGACTGTATAAATATCATTAAAAGTTAATAAATATCGATTTTAGGTCGAACTATTACGTGAAACAAAGTTTGTGCTTAACAGCATAAATCAGAAGGTAATTAAAACATCTTCAGCTGAGATAATATTTGACAAAGCGTTAAGTAGAGAATGGATTGATTACCAAAATTCAAAAATAAATGTAAGTAGTGATAGAAAATTTGAGATCGGTGATTGATAAAGAAAATACTTTAACTAAAGAACCACAAATGAAGTTATTTAATAAAATTGAATAATGGTTATATTTTAGTCAGAAACATATAATGGATCAAAAAATTTAAAAGAGTGTGAAGATAAATATTAGAAATTTAAATAAATAATTTATTTTTAATAATTTAATTAATAATACAGAATTCTCAAAATAAAGTTATTTAAATATCTTCAGATTTTCGGAAGCTACGCTTAACTTTTGAGAATCTGAACAAAGCACGTCAGTTTCTTTGATGTTCATATCCGATTCCGACTGATAGTTAACAGTGTTCGTTATAAATCCCAATTTAAACAAATTCATGTTCTGACTGTTAACTAATTCTTTTTCTTTCTTTACAACTTTTCGCTTACATTTGAGCGCTCTACTTAGATAAACACGTTTGTCTGACATTTTTTATTTTCGATTGAGAGTTAAATATTTTTAAATAAACTTTTTTAATATTAATATGACTTTTTTATTTAATTAATATTTTCTCTTGCTAATTACAACTGGTAATGCTGTAATGACGTATTTATTTTTTAAATAAAAAAATCACATACGGAGTCAGATAAGGGAAATTCGGAAATACGAGTTTTTATAAAACATTGTCGGGGACGGGCCCCGGGGACCCCATGACATTTCAGGGCTGTGCCAAGGCACAGTTGACACAATTTATAATCCGGCCCTCAGATCAGCAAATTTTGAAAATTCAGAAATAAATAATTTTAATAAATGGATGTTTTTACTCGACCTAATATACATTAATAAAACTTGCATTATCGACAATTCAAATGTTAAAAATTACAAGAAGTATACAAAATTATTGAAAATTTATCAACTCAAAGTTAGTGCATTGAAATCTACGTACCGAATTTACCTATTTATATTAACGATATTTGTTTATATAAACTCAAAATCCCATGAACAAATTTGCCTATTAGAAATTCTGAAACGGCAAAAATCCCTGAAGTTTTCCAAGCATTATTTGATTAAATTTTCCAATATAATTTTCAGAGAAATATTTATTACAAATATCTCAATTCATTTATTTATCAAATGAAATAAAATATTTATATGAATTTACTTTCTCATTTATGAATCTTTGATTATTAAATTATTAAAAAAACCCGACCTTTCATACATCCTGGAAATCTTTCATTCAGTTCCTTCTCCATTTCATCAACAGACATCCAATTTCCTAGTTTACCTTTAATTTCTCCATTGTTTGTTTCGGGAATTGTTGTTCGTTTTAGTTTTGTGGAAATAAAAGTTTTTGATTCAACTCTAGCAACATCATCCGGATCAGTTCTCACTAGCCAACAATTTTCATATTTCGCCAATTTTTTCATTGAACCTTTTATTTTGAGAAAAATAAAAAAAATCTAATAATAATTATCATTGTTGCCTTCATCGACGAGATTTTGAATTAAGATTTGGCTCTCTTCTTCTGAACCGTCACATACTTTGATATCATTCGGGAGGCACTTATTCGCTTGTTCGATTACATATTCGCGCACGGCTTTCGGCAGTACCTTAAGTTTGTCAAACATTAAGTAAATTTAAACAAAAACCCTTGAACAATCTATTTATATATTTTTTCACTCTTAATTGTACTCTTGTACAGAGTTTTCATTTTTCAGAGGCCATTTCATTATTTACACAATTGACTTCAAATGGCGTTTAAACTATGTTTGGAGGGAGGAAGTCGTTTGTTTATTAAACGAATTCGGTTGACAATAAAACCCAACATTGTTTGAATTTACTAAAATGCCTCAATATTAACTAAGACATAATGATTCAAACAAAAGCAATATTAAAAATATAATATTTCGATGATAGGGAAAATCACTAGAGGAAAATTTGTAATGACTTTTTTATTTTGAGCGCTTTTGAATTTTTTTTGCTTTTTTTGTTGTTTTCTATTATTTTAGACTCTTAATCTAAAATATTTACAAAATTAGCTTTTAAACTAACATATGACTAATGGACATCTTCCATGTAGCTCCTATATTCCCTTGGAAATTAAGTTTCAACTTTAGTTGAGAAAATTTTCTACTACCTTTAGTAAATTCAGGAAATTATTTCTAAAGGTTTTACAATGTTTGGACCAACTGGCTGTGTGATAGTGCAATGTAAGAAAATAATATCTTAATCCGAATCGTTTAGTTTCTGAACTGTTTTTTTTTATACTAAATACAGCCTGAAATTATCACAATAGAACGTGATTCCTTTTCAATATCTAGAAATGAACTTTTCCAAGAAGTCCTTCACTCAATTAGTAAAACATTCTTTCCATAGTCTTCCGTGTTTTCAGAATCCTATTTACTATTGGATCAGTTTAATCCTTTAATTGGAGTTTAACCCTTTGTAAGGTGGTGGCAATATACTGTACACTGTTTAAACTAATAAAAATATTTAAGTGTAACGCTGTCGGTAATCATTTTTACTTTTGGTACAACTACTGACACATATTGAGCCACAAGAGAACAAATTTATAGTATTTGAAACCATATATGTGTTTTCCCGCTATATTTATTGACAGCTAACAGAGAAGTGTGTGTGACCTTTAGTTTCCTTTGCCTTAGAAAGGGTTAACTGACATTTTTTCCCCTCTCAAATTACTTTGCTTATCGAATGTCCATATAATAAAAATCTTGGATTAATCTTCCTTTTTATGTTGTACTTCAATAATAATATAGGATTTACTAGGGTTTAATTTAATAGTTATTTGACTTACATGAGTAATTATGTATTACTAATGATGCTGGAAAATTCAACTTTCATAAGGCTAACAAACGTTTCTTAGCATTTATGGACAATGAAGCAGTGAGAATGCAACATTTTCAAATTACTCAATATAAAATTTTACATCCTTAAAATAAAATTAAATTAAAAATTTAACTTTTTGTTAAAAAGCATTGTTTAAATTGTTTATTTGCATTAAATTTGGGTACTATTCATCCCCCCGGAGGATTCATCCCGGAAAACTCATCTAAGGACATTTTATCTAAATAAATAAAAATTTTAGAACTAATCTTTTTAAAATTTATTTATTTGGATAAATGGTCCTGGGATGAGTTTTCCGGGACGAACCATTCCGTGGATAAACCGTTCGCATACCCCTGTACTTAAATTGATTAACAATAGATTTAATTCGTGGCGATGTATGAAAAACCATCTATTGAGAGGATAAACATGACTGATAGTGAATGGACTATTAGTCTGAATATTTTTAATGATTGAGTCTCTAAATTCAAGTTGGAAAACTTCATTGGAACGTTGTATTGAACATTATGGCAATTAGTTTTAGTGGTTGAATGAGTCTGACGATTAAATTTCTGTTGTTGTTTATAAATAGTGTTGGGCCAGAACACAAACGGCCTTGTAAATGTTTAAATGAATCGGTAACACACATGCAAATATAACATGCAGATTTAAATTCAAACCTATTAAAACACCAATTAAACCCTATCAAAATATGAGAAAGAAGACAATTACATATAAAATAATAAACATAAAAATAAATTAAAATAATAACAAAAGGCAACAAGATCCGCACGATATAAATATAAACATAACACGAAAACCTAACAAATTTGACCGAAATTTGATAATTTAACAAAAAATGTGAAATTCTATGAAAGTGAAATGAAATTCAAAGAATTTGAATTAGAAATAATTCAATAAAAATTTTAAAAGAAAAATTACCAAATAAAATTGCAAAATAATAAAAATTAAGATTAGAATGCACTAGAAAATCCCAAGGTCAAATTTTGTTTTACTACATCAAAAATAACACGCAAGGTTAGGGCCAAAAAATAGGTATATATACCGATCCATTTTTACACAAAAAACCAACTATAGAATCGTTTTGAAAGTCATTGAGCAATTTTTAAAATCTATGTAAGTGAGAGTTTTATTTGAAAACCCTCTCCACGTCGCTTCCTCGCAACCTCGATAGAGCTCTACTTGGGTGTCGGCGTGGGGAGAGTAATATGTTTATGATATTTCATGGATATTTGGGTAACTTTAATTTATTATTAATAAATATTTAATGCATAAAAATTTGGTTTTAATATTTTTGTCGAAATTTTTCTGGCCACAGCCAAAGACACATCACAAGTTAGCAAAATCAACATATTATTCGAATTCGTGTAAGTGCGTGGAATATCGCCAATGATTCGTGTCCGTGAGGGCCCGGTGTGCGGAACGCAGGGGCCGGAACGTCAATATTATCCCGTATAGAAGAAAGGAGAAATAAGGAAGCGGTCTTTTGGCTACTTCCTCGTCTCTCGTTCTCTTTAAATTCGACATAAATTATTTTACATACGGCTCAAAATCATCACACTGAGTAGTCCAGTGGGCACTCACTAACTATAATATGAACACAAGTGCGCCTAAGGTCAACCTAGGGAATGGTACCGGGGAAATAAAATTGAAATCGTTGTTATGAACTTAATATACAGATCGGAATTAAAATCGGACGATGGATAGTCATAAATTTGGAGACGTGTTTTCACACCAAAATCAATAAAATCCTAGCTATAAACCTTCATAGTTATATATGGCTAATATCTTAGTAAGAGTAGCTAAACCTCTAATAAAACAAAAGGGAATTAACCTAATCGTTATAACGTCATACGGTCACGCTCAGGGTCGATAGATTTACTCATACCAAAATAAAATTATGCAATTACTATAATGTGCCGATAGAAACCAATAATATGAAAAATGAAGCAAAGGGAAATTGACAGTGCTAAACTTAATAAGAATCTAAATGATACAAAGCTTGGAAAACGAATCAAAATTTTTCCTTTCAGTTTTGAATAATCTAACAATTTAATTAGGGCTCTAAAGATTCCAACCACACTAGCTTAAAGTTTTTGATAACTTCTCGCCCATTCCACAGATAAGACTAGTCATCGTATCGTGGACCTGCGACGTCACCTTAAAATATCCCATGAATTAATAAAATCAAAATGCGACAATTACAACCAAGTTTATTCACATTAAACAAACAAAAATTAAAGAGAAAACCACCTACACCTTCAGATGCCACCTCACAACAATAAAATCACCCCGACCGTTAACCCGAATTATTCATAAATAACCCATTAAAGAGATGAATCATCATCCTCACATCAAGGGATGATACGCTCTTTTCCTCAGGATTGATAAGTACTGCCGATGGGGATCACGAAAATCTTTCTGACGAGGTAACTGAATGCAGCTGATATTCCCCATTTGGCATCGAAGTCGCATCAATATTATGACGTTCCAACCAGAAATAATTCCACCTCGTATCCGAGTAAGTACTTCGTGGAAATATGAGCCCTTGCAGTGATCTTCCCGTACCCCACCTAAACAGAAGGAGGAAAGAATTGAAATAAAATCATTATGACGAAGAAAATGTTTACCGTCAGCGAAAACCCAAACTGCCACGTGAAATGAAATCGTCGTCAAATTTTCTTAAATAGTCCACCAAAAAAGATCAATAGATAAGAATCGCACAAGTGAATGGAAAGAGAAAATTGACACGTCATTGACATTTAGGAATATCGATTCCGCAGAAATTCCCCACCCATTCGCCGGTGAATGTCTATAGTAGTACATACCACTAAGCGGTGTGTAACACGCTTGCACACACTCTCGTTCCAATTTCATAAATAGAGTTGTCGATGAGTTTAACTGATAGAAATAATTTTACAATCTACAAGAATGCAACAGCAACGAGCTTTCGAGAACACAACGACCCGGGGAATAAGCAACGAGATAGCCTCGAACCCCGATCCACCATCTTGGAGTGAGTTTTAATACCTACGTTAAAAACCTTATTGTTTTGTTTTTAGGAAATTTTACAATGCATCCTAATAATTATATTTAATAATCTTACGTCTAATTTATTAATCATATTTAGAAAATAGAGCTTAAATTTCGTTAATTTACCGTTGTTTTTTTTGTAGATCATTTTAGCGATGCATTCCAATCATAATCTTACAAAATTTTGATGCTCCCAACATTCAACTCATTAATCGTACTTAGAAAACTGAGGTTTTTACAGACAATTCTGCGATGTATCCTAATAATTATATGTTTTTACAAAAATGTCGATATTATCAATATTTAATTTAATAATTAAGTTTAGAAACCGAGTTTAAATTTTATTAAATTCATTTTGCTTCACACCGGCAAATTTTAGAAGATCTTATTCTCCGCAGAAATTTGGTAATATTTATGTTAGCAGTTGTTCGATAATGATGAATCTCTTTATAATAAAGTATTATGTATAATTTGGTTTTTTCGATATTACTTTATACTTCCACAAACGTCCTGAACAACCATAATTCGTATTCCACGAGGATCTCGATATATCCCTTCATTTTTACACACCAGAGATTTCAATATTCATTAAACTTTGTTATTTTATTTTCCTTTAAGGTTCACTTTTAAAATTTTATTTAGTAGACATAAGAAATTGTTTGGGAGTGTTTGAGGATTATTCTAATAACTAAAATAATATATACCCTTTTTTTGACGAGTGATTTACGGAGTCGATCACCGTACCCAATGATGCACGAATGTTCGGTAAATACTCCTTGTCGGAATTAGGAAATTTGTAGAGGAGGATTTGCAGATATACCAAGCATATTTCCATGTTAGTTTTAATTTAGTTCTTTTACCTGACCAACTTATACCGGGATTTAAATTGAGAATAGTTAAAGTGAAATTGATTATTTAAACAAGGGGTTTTAATGAAAATACTAATATAACATTTGTCGAAGATGTTTAATTATTATTACGGATCAAATTGAATTTAAAATTCTATAGATACGTAAATATGTATGCGTCGAAAATGGTTAATTAATAAAATGCCACATTTCATCGTAAGAGTTACGTATTTTTCCGTGGAAATCAATTTTCATGTTTCATTCCCCTTGCGACTGATAATATATCACGTTGTAAAAACTGCTAACTTTGACAACGACGTTCCTCACACCCGGTTAAATGACATACTGCCCAGATTGTGATGATATCTATTGCGTTTGTTTTTATCATAAACTTTGGAACAAGTAAACTTTCATGACTGCAATCTTATTCAGAAAGATCAGGTCTTTTTGTCTATGTCCCCACACGCGTGGCGGATCAGTGGCGGCAATCATAGAGACACGCCGGGAAAGAGAAATACCCTGATCTGCCCCAACCCGGAGAAAACCCGCGAGATGATATGCGTATGGTGGAAAATACCATGAGCCAATTCAGGCAAAGAAGACAACCATGTGACCCGAGCCCGGCCCAAGAAATCCATGATCGGGCTCGAGCACTTCTGGCTTACCTCAAGGACCGCCAGCGCCGGGTCAACTCCTTGGTAGACTGGGCCAGTAATTACCTGGCAAACGTCGAAGATGACATTGCCAATGGTACGATCGCAGAGTCCTATCAATTCATGACACAACCCAGCCCCAGGCCCATCCGAAATACAAAGAGACCCATCTTTGTATACTACGATCAGTCCTTCACCCAGACAACCGAGGACGAGAGAAGGGTTGAGTAACATCAATACTCGACTCCACCTACAGATACAGCGAAAAATATACCCAGTGACTGAAATAGGATTAATTGTCATTTAATAATAAATAATTAAATGTTCTGCTTTCGTTTTTCTGAATTTTGTTGACCAGAATTTAATATCAAAAAGATTTGTCTGAACATTATCTTGAATTATAATTTAGAGACCCTAAGCTAATATCATTGTTTTTTGTAGTTATGGACCCAATGAAAATTTTACAAAAGGAATTAGAACATTCCCGCAAACTCAATAAGGACTTCTACGCTCAACTTAGTGAGGTGGCCAGGGAAGTTCAACAAACCAAAGCTTCATGGTTGGAGCCAAGAAAAGTGAAATCGCTCCATCAGCGACTGACCGCAGCCCAAAAGGGATGGGCGGACGAAAGACAGATAAATCAAAGTCTCCGGACTCAGATAAAGGGATTAGAGGTCGCCTTATCGGCCTGCCAAGAAGAGGCCGCTGTAACGTACCCCCTTGTCTTTGCCCCCGCCCAATTGGGTTACCGAGAAACGGCGGCGACTCCCAGGACGAATACACCTTCAACCCCGACAATAGTAAAGAACAGTTATCGTCCAGGAAGTAAGGAGCGGGCCGCGCGACTGCTAAATACAACGCAGCCTACAAACTGAAACTAATTCACTTCTTGTAAAGAAACTGTGTTTATCTAGTATATCTTAGTCATTTTTCATTCATTAACAAGTGTTCGTTAGTTTTATCCTCAACGTATATTCATTAACATTTTTTTTGACTAAAGAACTCAGGGCACTTGAGTGACAAAGCCTACGACTTAAAGGGGACCAAACGACCAAAAGCGAGCACAGGTCTTCTAACGACAGCTCGTTGGACCCAGAGATCGTTCGAGCAATTATAGCATTAGAAATAGCGATCACTTTTTGCGAACGATCTACCCGCTTGAGCACATTTCCAACGTTGCTTGGCAACAGGTGCCGAGTGGCAACAAGAAATATTTATATGGTGTTACCTGGGCAACCACAGGGGGATTAAAACAAAGGATTATACCCAGTAACCCACCAATAGATACATTTTTGTTGCTTATTATTTTCCTTTTAAAATATATTTTTGTTTTGTTTTTAAACAAAAACTTAAAATATTAAAGTGTGTTTCTGTTGTAAATAGTTGGCAATATCTTTTAGCATAATCTCCATTCAGAATACCATTTTTGGTCTTATCAGAAACTCAATATTTCCTTTTTACACGTTTTTTGATTTAAAAGTCAAAGGTATATTTGGCTTGGAAAGGTCAAATGTGTTTCTCATCGCATTCTTTCCTTGTGTCGTTCAGCGCGTGGTTTATAGCGCAATTTTTAAAGTATAAATTTTGATGTATAAATAAACTTTTTAATATTTTATCTTTTTTCATTAATTTTTTATTTTTTTCAATTGCTTTCTTTTATTTTAGCACCAGCTTCAATTTTATACATGATTATATTGATTTTCTATAAATTTTTAAGCTTTTAACAAAATTTGATGATTTTTCGGTGTTGATTTTGATGTTGTTATTGATGTTACTTTTTACCATTTTGTTTTAATTCAATTTTTTTTTAAATTTTTGTCTAGTTTTTCGGATATGTATATTTTTTCTTTTATTTTTATCAGTAATTTTTTGCATTTTTTTTAATTTTTTTACCTCTAAATTTTTGATTTTAGTTTTCTCGCTGAATAATCAAATTTTAGACTACTGTTTATCCAACAATATTTGGATATATATAGTTATAAAGCATAAATTTTGTATAGGTAAAATTAATTTAGTTAAACATGAAACATTAAACAAACCATTTCCAAATTCAATCTGCTATATGAAAAACATCGACATTTGTAATGGCATAAATTTAAATTCAATAAATTAATACACAGATTAAAATTATAACCAATTTCATTCTATTGTGTTTTTGTAGTACGCCTGTTTCAACTATATAACAAACCCATATAATATAAGGAAAAATCGATAAACTTATATATAGAAAATTTAGACATTTAATTTGTTCAAATGAATAACAAATTTGTATAGAAAGTGAGAAATTATAAGAAAAAATAAATTTAACACAGATACATAGTAAAAATCACTTTCAAACTTTCAAAATGTGAAAATAATATATAATATGATAAAATTAAATTATAAATTTTAGTTTCATATTAATATTAATACATTTTTAGAAATAAATAGAAAAAATTTCATTTAAATATTCCTTTAAGCTAAATCAGACGTGGGCAAATGGCGGCTCGCGATCCGCATGCGGCTCTTTGAAAATTTTATGAATAAGTCTTTATTTGTTGAACCATAATTTTACAACTTTTTGTGAAACAAAGAAATTAATTTATCTAATTAAAATTTTTTTAATTTGTTTTTTAAAATCAAGAATATTCACAGCATGATTAAAAAACAAAGTAATTTAAACATTTGTGGGGTTCATGGCATACAACCTTTCTACACTCCACTGGTTACCCGTTGCTAGGCAACGTTGGTGATGCAACCAATGATTCTAAGACCGCCAAATGTGAGCTTTATTTCTAAAACTGCTAAGGCCCGGCCTTCAGTTTTGTTCAGCGAGCTACCGGTACAAGGTAGGTGCTCGACTTACACTTTTCGGTCCCTAACTTTCACATTGTATATTTTCTACATCTCTCAGAATTTTAGATCCTCATTTTTTACAACAAAATAAACAAATAAAAAGAGAACCATAACTATCACATTATTTAATAAATCATTCATTTTCCACACCGTAACAAATCATTAATTAACTATAGTATTCGACTCGTTCATTTGATCTTGTCCTGGCTCTTCATTGGAATTATTGGCTATGATTAGGCGTCATCGTCGTCGTTCGGATCTTTCTGTAAGTGAGTAAGGCCGGTTGTTCTTGGTCCCTTGATCGTGGTAGGCTAATTGAGCTATGGCGAAGACCAGTGGGTAGGTAACTGCGTTGCCCTCTTGACTAGCAGTTAACGCTTTCTCCTGTCCGCGTATCTGAGTGCGTAACACCTTCACTAATTGCCGTTCCTCCTGCCAGCCGCGTTGGGCTGCATTCATCTCCTGATAAACCTTCTTCACCCTCTCAGGTTTGACCCAGGATGATTTGATTTCCTGGCATTCCTTGCTGACTTGCAATAACTACTGGTGGAGATCCAGGTTTGCTTTGAGTAAACGGGATAATTCTTGGTTAATAAAGTGAATGGCGTCCATACCTGAAGTGAAAATATTAGTGAACTGTAATATGATGAGTGATGGCAAAATCAGACATTCTCTAGGGTGTTGGTAATATCGTAATTTAAAGGGCTTTACGTAAAATTATGAATTCTATTTATTAAATTACGGATTATAATTTTGCATTAACACGTAAATCCTTATTCCTCGTTATTCATATTATATGTATGAAATTCATAACGCAATGATTAAATTCTAACTTAAAACTTATTTAAAAGACCTTATTAAAGAGAATTCGTTTGATAAGGATTATATACCAGAATTTATTTAACTAAACTAAATTTATTAAAGAATAACAACAATTTATGAGAGTTCGTGATTTAATTATCAGTAAGGTCTTCCAAATCTCGGTCCTGAAGTGGCTTCATGCATTGATTTCGTTCCTTCTTAGTTGGATGTTGGCACTGATAGGAGTGCTCATCTCTTATGTCCCGGTGTGGTATTGAGCCGTGAAATAACTTGACTGGAAGGACAATATTTGTGGTGCTCGCATCCGTGTGACTGCTGGATCTCTCAACTCAAATGAGACGCCATAGTCTGGCGCATTTTCATCGGTGCTGCGAATCTCACCTGAGGCAATCGAGGCGTTGATCTTTTCCAATCGTCTTCTTGCCATCTTTACTTTCCGTTGAAATTTTCGGACCAGGGCTTCCAATCGATATAGTGAAAATTCTGCGTGGTGTCGCTCTTCTCGGGCCGGATTTCGACCGGATTCACGCTAGATGGAGAGACTGGGTACCTCGATCTTGTCCTGTCTGGAGCCTTCTCTGATCAGTCAACTACTATCTCCCAACGTGGAAAGGCTGTAACCGGCGTCCCATAATGATTGTCTGTATTGTGCTGCCAGGTCGGGGCTACTCTAATGGCCACTCTGTCGCCGTTGCTCCAGATTTCGGTTCCTGTTGGTCGAGCATCCGCTGGGAAAAAAAATAAAGATGATATTTGGTTCCTTTTTAAATTTTCTTTATCCAGCAAATATAATTATAATAATTTTATGTCCACGCGTTCTGGAGTCGCAAACCTTCTCAACTCCTGTGAGTCGGTTATATCTCTTCCACTCCATTTGAGGTGTTTGCATCTGGTCTTCGTATTAGTAGCGCGGCTCAATTGTACACTCGGTAGGTGGATATTTTACATAAATCGAATTAATTAATAGATCCTTACTTTCTTCGGGAAAAATCGTGGTATTATCCGGCTGGTGGTCGAAAAGTCGTGGAGGGTCCACTTCGATTGTTTTATTTGGTCCCGTTGCTAGACCTCTCGCTTTTCTCATTGGCGTATTCTTCTGGGTGTTCGATGCCTTCATGCTCTCGGTTTTATTACTGATAGATACTAGAGTCGTTCTATTTATACTATTAAGGCGTACCAGTTGGTGCGGGGGACTGTTTCACTCAGGTTCATTTATTAAAATCTTACCCGAAACAATTTTTTATTTTTTCTTAGTAAACCAAATCTTTTGGTTTACGTGGGCATGTAGTGTGTCTTGTGTTATGCTTTGATTTAATATCATATATTAGAATGTAATGATCAGTCGGACTGTGTAAGCGGCCTATATTTATTATAATAATTTTAAGTTGGCTTATCTACCACTCACAAAACTGCAAATGATCACATATCTTTATTATTCAATTGGTAGAAGTTCTTTATATTCAATGATTTTTTCTTCTTGTTCATGGATTTTTATGTTTCATTAATTTGTGATCACGATGGGTATTATTGTTCTCTCGGCAGTAAATTTTCGTGTTCACCCTCATTCAGCGTATTTGGCCAAACTCCTATTGTCAGATAAGTTTATCTGCTATTCGATGGGTGGACACCTATAAACGTTAGATCGGTGTTGTACTAATGTCTGGAGTACTTCAAGTGGCTAACACTATCGTGGGATTCGGAGGTTTGTCGGTTTTATGCAGATCTCATCTCAATCAGTGCATGTCATTCCAATTATTTCTGGTGATGTCAGATTATTTTATGTGTGAATAAAATTTTTATGTCTTTATGGACTTTTCATTGTTGTAGTTTGATTGTAGGGTAAGACGTTAGTACTATCTTTTTATATTTTTTATTTTTATCCAGTGGAAAGTTAGTTTTCATTATAATTTATATAATTAGTAACCGTTGCTATTACTTGCACTTAATTATTTAATTTCTACTCCTTGTTTAGTCCTAATCTTATTCTATTCAGCACTAGTTATTCGCTTATATAATAAAAATTCGAATTTTTTTGTCAATTAACTTGCTCATTTAGTTTAAGTTTTGTGACATGGATTGACCTTAGGTCTAATTATTTATTCTCAAGGTTACTAGAAATTACGTTCTTATTCAATAAAGTTTATTTAACTTCTTTTAATTTATGTTTTACTCTAGACACTAAAATTATCTCTAATATTCATCATACATATTATTCATATTATTCATTTATATTCGCTGCACTAATTTCGAGCCCTTCCCGCTCGCCCGTCTACCTAATTTTGATCTTAAGGTTGAAATTGTGTTCATTTTATGATTTTAAAAGTGCTCACTGAGCTACTCGGTGTTGAAGATTTTAAGCAGATGTATCTAGTATGATTTTGGTCGAATTTTCAGAATAAGGAAGAAAGTGAAGCAGCTAAAAATGACTACCCCCTGATCTATCTAACGACCCTATAAAGAAATATTGACGTTCAGAATCCGTCGTTACTCACTACATGGACCGTCACGGGCATAGATTATAGGTGGAGGAACCGCTCTTACACAATCTGATAGTGTATATGATTTTAATTACTTGTGGTGTGTGCTGGTTGTGGGCCGGAAACTTTCGACAATATAATTCGAGGCATATAATTTAGCATCAACATTACATTTCATTCATACACATCATACTTGCAGAGGACACGCCCAAGTAGGGACTTACTTGTAGTTAGCTTGAGTACGTATCGTGTAAGTTGATTCAAAAGTTCTCGAGCGTTCTCCTTCCGTAAATATTTCACAATGCAAAGGTATTTTTCTAAGAAAAAGTGTTCGTAACTTTTTGTCTGAAAAACAGTTTCACAATTAAAAAGTGAGATTTGTTTAAATTCTTGTGAAAACGAATCGGTATTTATACCTATTTTGTGACCCTAACCTTGCGTGTTCTTTTTGATGCATTAAAACAAAATTTGACTTTGGTTTTACTTGTACTATCTAATTTTAATTTTATCATTTTTCTACATTAAATAGATAATTTATTTTATTTATATTTTAATTGAATATTTCCGATTAGAAATATTTTATTTTTAACCATATTTTACATTAAAATGCTGGTTTTATAAATTGATCTATTTTCGGTCAAATTTCCTTGTTATCTTGTTATTTTTGTGTTTATTTCGTGCTGATCTTGATGCATCTTTGTTATTATTTTAATTTACTTTTATGTTTTTTGATTTTATATTTAATTACATTTTCCTCATAATTTAAGGTTATTTACTTGGTGTTAATAGGTCTGATTTTAAATCTGCATTGCTGTGTTTGCGTGTATTTTCCAATCCATTTAAACAAATCCTTGTATTGGTTCAACAAATTTAAAGTTAAAATGTTCTACACTATGAAATTTGTTAAATCAAAAACTCGATCAATTCTAACAGATGAACATTTGTTAGAACTACTTCAAACAGCATCAACAAATTATCAACCTAACTTCTGAAAATTAACGAGTGAGGTTCAGTATTGCAATTCACTGAACAACTCTGATTACGAGCAGTTTCATTTTTACAAACAAAAAGAACTATCTGTCTCTTAAATGTTTTGATTGATTTATTCTGTGATTTGGGAATTCAATAATTTATGTTTTTAACCTAAATCAATATTATGATCAACTATTTCACTTCATTTCAACAATATATACATAAATTGCCCCATAATCCAACCACACTGTTTTGATTTTTTTAAATCAATGCAGCTCTTCATAAATTGATTTTGTATGAATGCGGCTCTCATAACACACAACTATGCCCACCCTTGAGATAAATATTTATAAAAATGGCTGATACTTATATTTCAGTAAAATTACATTATTTTCAGATATTCTATTTACTATCAAGTTGGATTTACGCCAACTAATTATTATTAGTTATAAAAATCAATCCAAAAACACATGAAATTCTATCATGTCATTTTTTTTTAAATTCCAAATTCATAAAACTTAATATTTTCGTTCCTTATCCGAAAATCAACAATCGTAACCAAAAAGGCATAAATATTTGAAAATTAAATATTAATTTTATAAAAATTATCTCACAGTTATTAACTGCATGAATCAAAATGAATTGAGTTCGTGGAACTACACAAAAGTCTAAATTTTAAAATAATTAAACAACTTTTATTGATAATAATAAATTACTAATCTTTAAATACTAATTAATTAAAACCTGAAATTTTGAATGATAATGAATATTGTGTACTAATCTCATAAATAAAATTCGGAAAATGAGTGTAAGTTCGGTTCCCAATTGCCTAAGTGTTCGTTTTCTAAATACGAGATGTCAAACGAGTTCGCCATATACGAGCAGCTTGAAAAAGAAAGTTGCTTGTGTGATAAATGCTTCAACAACGACTTCTTTTATGGGAGATTTTATCAGTGACAAAATCCAAGAACCTGATGCTATTTCAAATGGTCATAGCACTGATTCTCCGATCTTTTATCATTCTTCATCAAGCAACAATGACACTATTTTTAAAAAGAAAAATGAGCATAATAAAAATGAAAATCAAACGTCAAACTCATTAAATGAATCTATGAAAATAGAAAATATTAACACTACATCGAGTAGCACAAGTGATTATTTTCTCTCTATTAAAACAAATCCTTTGAATTCAACGGTAATATCTAGTTCGACTGTAACCGACACTTTTGGCTATCTGTTTGCTTTGGATAAAAGTAATAAGAGTTTCAAAACATCTGCCGATGAAATTCATCAGGTTTTGACGGTACCTCACGCTAAAGACTTTTCAAAACGATTCCATGCAAACATTTTATTATCCTCTAGCAGTAAGCCAATAAAAAAAGTTAACTTTAAATCCCAAGGCTTCAAAAATAAGGGAGACGAAACTGGTAATGAACCCGTCAATAAGCCTCTCCTCAATAGGCAGGTGATATCATTCGTTTATCCTAGCAAATGTAATAAATCTAAAGTAAATGTCGAAAAAGTGAGCTTTAAAGACGAAAAGGATCAAACGAAAATAACGCAAATTAAATTGGATATTGGTAAAATTAATATAGAAAACGAGGACACTGTTAAAGAGAAAGTTGAGACAGAATGCAACAAAATGCATCAACTATTTCCAAATTTCTTATCACTGGTTTCAGATAAAAGTAATGTTTACGACGAATTGATCAATGAATCTTGTTTGCCATCTACCGCTGAAGGTGACACAATTGACAATCATTCTGATATGATTAGAGTGTATCCAAGATTCGTCAATTCCCAACCGACCCAACAACAGTTGTTTACTCACCTCCACACAACAGATACTATACAAACTCCAACTTATAGTTATTTATCAAATGAAATCATAAAAAGCAGATGCAACCAACCGGCTGAAAAGTTTAAATCTCAGAAAATATTTTCCCAAATCCATCATAGATTTCCAAGAGTAAAAACCATATCGAAAAAATGCAAAACTCAAAGTGAAATTAAAAATCATTCAATAGAAACGATGAAATTTTTCCACAGTACATTGGCACTGAAGGAATTTTGACGCATTGACTACCGATTTGATTCGGTGAGACATATTGATGGCCAATTTTGATTGGCCAATGACAGCCAATGTGTTAAAGTCTAAAGATTTTTTCTCTAGAGTAAATTCTATTGTTAGCGGAAATTTAATTATTCTATTTGGTATTTTATTAAAGATTATCATTATTTAAATTGTAACAGAAATTACACTAAATCTTTCTTTTGGAAATAATTATAAATTGAAAAATTACTTAAAAATATAAATTTTTATATTTCATAATATTCGATGATAGGAAACACATTTATTATTTTCATTTGAAATTCAAAAAAAGAAATTTGTTTGTTCAAATCAAATCGAAATATTTAATGGTCGAATATCCTTCAATATCTGGTTAAAAAATAATTTGCATAGCCGTTTTACGATCAACATGAATTCGAGCAGCCAGTTTGACTGTCTGCTTGACGGTTGCATTTCAAAAGAATTTCGTGTACAAAGTAATAGGATCAGGTCCAAAACTTACAAAATGATAAAGTCATTTGAATACATATCACTACGCACTCTTAATTATTAATGGGATTTTACTCCGTACTTAGAATTATTTACAAAACTAGAAGTAAAGTTAACTTCACATATATATTTTGCCTCATTAGGTTCTTAGTCTCACCCCCCTTCGTTTAAGTCAAATTATGTTGCGAATTTAATTTAGTGAAAATGATAGTACTTTAATAAACGAAGATTTTAGTTGCAACCATTTCCTCAGTTTCCCACCTTTCCTCCAGGTTGCTATAAAATTTAATTTTATGTCCCTCTCAAAGGTCATACAGCATTGTAGATTAAGTACACTTGCGCATGTTGTTTCCGATATGTAGAGTTTGTTTATTGTGGTGGTGTATTCGGCCGTGGGCCAAGGAAAGTATTAAACGCATGTCATTGAAGATCGTAATAACTCTTAATTATTGGATATCAAAATTCATTCATAGAAATTCAACCGACAAACAGGGTCAAATGAAGCCAAAAACACTTACTGAATGTTAAGTTGGTTTCAGTCCAAATACTTTGAAATTCAAAATTGCTGTCACAAAATCGAATATTTGATCAAAGTTTCTTCAGAATTATTTACAAAATTTAGTCTAGAAGTCTTTAAAAGAGTTTCTAAACCTTAAAAAGGATTGGAAATCTCTCCGAAGTAGTCAGATTATATACCTATAATTTTATTACTGCGATAAAAACTTTACATTGTGATTTATTCGTATTTCTTTATTTAGTCTTCATGACAGCAGCAATTCTTGCTGGTGTTGAGGATACCTAAATAATAAAGT
Source organism: Schmidtea mediterranea (assembly GCA_022537955.1). Lineage (NCBI taxonomy): Eukaryota > Metazoa > Platyhelminthes > Tricladida > Dugesiidae > Schmidtea > Schmidtea mediterranea. Next base: position 154,301,931 of record CM039680.1, on the reverse strand, counting down.
AAAATAATTAATAAACATGTAAAATGATTGGGGGAAGCAATGATAAGTGATTAAGATGTGGTTCTGGAGCTTAATAAAAAGCGAATGAAAAAAAATGCCGAATAACTAGAAAGGAATAAGAGAAAATCAATAAAAACAAACAATTGAATAAAAGAAGGTGATTTATAATTAACGAGTGTAAATTTAGGAAAACAAAAACAAAAGCAAAATTTGCACGTTATTTCGAAAGCCCTTTCAAGATAAGGGAAGGAATGTTGTTTGGGAATCCGAGAAAGAGCATCTCTATAAATTATTTATCTGGACAGCTGTCAGTGATTATAGAGGCCCAAATGAAATTAGCGGTAAAAGGTATCTGAAATTCTATTTGACATCAGTAAGTATTATTGGATGACGGAGTATTAAAAGGAAGCGCAATTGGAATCAAAGAGACAAAAAGAGATTAGAGAGAAATTGGACTAAAGAGAAAAAGAGATTATTAGAGAAAATTGGACTAAGAATTAAAAAGAGAAAATTACAGAAATTTATTGAAGAAAGGTATTAAAAAGAAATTTGGAGAAAACTAGAAGTTGAAATCAAAGAAAAGAGAAATTTGAAACAGGAATTAAGTGAAGTCAAAGCAAAGCAACTAAATCATATTTACCGATTTTAGAAACCCGTCACAGTAGTCAAGTGATTGTGAAATTCAATTGATCCGAAAAGTGCTATTCTTCCCGAAGGGTCGTAATAAGCACCAAATTGTGATTAATAGATAATTCGTTGTGTCATTTTAAATTGGCGATAAAGTATGTTAATCCATAAAGTTTATATCATTTGGAGTTCATTACTGTTGTTTAAAAGCACGCTTGGAAACAGATTGACAATAGATCATATTCAAATTCATCTTCCGACCCAACATATTTGGTGAGCACGACGTGATCAAAGTCGGTGAAAATTTATTGAATAGAAATTTTGTTTAAAAGTGATGTAAAAGGAGAAATTTCAAATAATTGTGATATTTTGAGAAACTTTGTTGAAAAAATTTGAAGTGAAATTTAGTGAAGATTGTTTGAATTTAAATTTGAAAAGGTAAAATTTTTTTGTTTTAACAATTTGAAATTTAGGTTTATGTGATTTGAAAATTAAAATAATCAATTATCTAAAATGAATCAAAACAAATTTTTTGTGAATAAAAAGAAAATACCAGAATCAGTTATTAGAGAGAATATCGATTTTCCATTTTTCAGAAATTATCACTGGAGCCTTATGAAGGAGACCCAATTGCTTTACCGGATTTATGAAGGATTACTTTATATATGCTTCAGCATATGGATGGTCTGAAACCATAATGATACAAAGATTTCCATTATATATTCATGGATCACGCGTGATACGTGGAAGCAAATTAACAAAAAGAAAATTGGAAACTATTGGTCGAAATTAATTGATGCTATGAAAGTTAAATTAGTATGTAGAGAAATTAGAAGATATTTTGAACGAGGGTTTCATGAAAGAAAACAAAACCCAGACGAATCTGATCTTGAATTTGGATATGGATTAATTTCATTAGCTAAGAAAGCATTTTCAGTAAATTCAGTCGATGATATTAATATTCAAAATCTTATTGTTGATCAATTTTTAAGTGGACTTAGCAGTAACTTGAAAATAGTATCTTCTATCGTGCAATATGATGACATATTTGATTTAATTCGAAAGATTTCATACATTGAATTAAACATGGCTGATTGTAATAAAGTTGTAAAGTTCAATAACTTATGCTCCAAACAAAATATTAGAAAATCTAGTTTTAAAGATAAATTTAAAAGTGAAGATCTTGAGATTAATGAAAGTAATAAAAATATTTGTAACACTTTAAGATCTTTAAAATCTTTGAACTTTGAAAAGAAACTATTATTAAATTATGATTATGATGTATATGGTCAAAAGAGTTATTCAATAACTAATAAATGTAATTTAAATTATGAAACTATTGAAAATGAACTTTGGCTGGAAGATATGGCAGTTGAATTCAAATGTAATGATAGTTCTTTGGAAATTATTGACCAAATTGAATGTACACACTATAAAATGTGTTGTTTTGAAAAAAATGAAGTTGTTTACTCATTTAATAAATATTGTGTTTCCAACGAACTAGTTTTATTGAAAGAAAATAAAATTGTATTTGATGATCACAGTAAATTTATTTCAATTTTATCGAATTTGACGACGTTTGGGTGCTGATGGGTGTGGATCCGTGTTGATTGGTGATCGCTGGTTGGCATATGTGTGTGTGAACGGTTTAAGAACGGTAGGTTCTAGAAGGTAGGTGTGTGTGGAAGATTCTAGAAGTGTGTTGGTCCACAATTGTGTGACGTAATAAGTATGAGTTATGTAATCGATTTGTTGGTCCACAACTGCGTGACATAATAAGTGTGAGTTAGGTAATCGATGTGTATGGTGTAATAAGTGTGTCTCTGTGTAATGACTGATCAGTGGACACGTGACATTGTCGTGCGGTTACATGGCAACAGTGGACAAAGGTCAATTACTAGGTAGCAACATATTAGACAGAGGTCAGATGTTATGTAACATTGCGTAACCCAAGGGGGTTGTTTCTGACGGGCTCACATCCTACTACTGATACTAACTAAATATTAACAAAATATTTTAATGGGGATATATAACTTGAGTACTTTCTATAATGTTCAGATGGATGAATAAGATTTTGTTAACCATACACAATTGACGGCTTTTTATGTAAAAAATACTTGGAAATGAGTCAATTATCATCAAATTAATACTTTTCAATAAAGATATCATAGCTTGTTTTAAATATTTGATTAAATTGAATTTCCATTGATTTGTCGTAGATTTTGAATCTAATTACCAAGAAACATACATTCAAAGATGTACTCACTGTTCGATGAAGGGGTTCCACATCATTGAGGTATTAAATAAATCGGGAACGAAATTACTTTAAAGGGTTAATTAAGGTATGATACAAAGCTGAAATATATTCACATACAAAGTTGACACATGATGTAACATTCACACATCGACCAATTAAAATCATTCATTATTATTGCATTTGGGTCGCAGATGAGTAATAAATTCAATCATATAACAGAAATTAGCAAATCACATATGAAACACGATAATCATACACTGAGGTTATCAATTTTAATCTATGTGAGGTATTTATCACATATAAATCTAACCCATTTGATATTATTTAACAGTCTTAATATGTTTGTTATGAAAACATGGGTATATTTGGGGTGTTTCATTGAAATATATCAGTCATTGTTGAGAATTATTTTAAGTTAGACATAAACCATCAAAACTTTTATTTTAGAATTATAGGAAGTTGAACTTTATTTTATAAAAAACTGTCGTAACTTCCATCAAATTTAATTGGTAAAACAGAAAAATATATTTTTACTACATTAGATATATATATATATTTACAAAATGGTATTATTCAATATTTAAATCACAAATTTTACATTTACGAGTAGTGGTTTTGAATCAAGAAGACCAAATAATTGTATGCCCACAAGATAAATATATGATGGATACTTTGCTAATCTGGCAAATTGAACATGTCAGAAAATCTTTTCTTGCATCGGACAGTTTTTTCGATTATTTGTATTTCTATTTTATCGAAATTATCCATGAAAGAGCGAATAAGGTTGTGATATTTTCCAAATCTAAAATCCACGCATGACCAGAAAACACTGAGTATATGAAATTCCGTAGGATCAATATCATTTAAAAATATATTCCAGATCGATAATTTCATTAGTGATTTGTTGAATCCAAACAAGTTTACAAAACATTCAACTAATTCATGTTTAAAGGATTTTTCCAATTTGCTAGAAATATATCATCAAATTTTGATGCCAAAAGCCTATCAATTATTGAAAAGGTCTGACCCCATATAACACCTAATTTAAATGGTTAGTTTATTCAATAAATATCAAACCAAACTTCTGTATTCTTTATCTCCATTTATGAAAATAAAATCTAAAGTAATTTATTAATGAATGTTTAATAAATGTTTAATAAATATAAAATTTTGTTATTCGGTGATATTCATGATAAAATATCCATGGTAATGTTGATATTTGGTTAATGAAAATATGGTCATACAATTTGATTATACAACATATTCATACAATTTGATCATACAACATGGTCATCCAACATTGAGCGAATCATATATATGTATATTAGTTAATACATAGCCATTGAGTAAGTTCTTAATAATCTTACTAATATTAATTATATAATTGAGTATTTGTTACCAAATTGGAAGCATTACAGGCTTAGTCAATTTCTATATATATGCTTAGAAATAATGTTTATTTTTATATATTTATATATATTTAATGGATATTTTGGTAATAAAGCATATAAATTATGTAAAAGTATGTGTCATTCTCAAATATTTTCCTTTGCAAATATTTTTCAGCCAAAACATTTAACCACTTGCGCTATATTGACGTGCCAGGCACGCCTTGATGATTTTTTTCAAAACCGCAAGTGACGTGTATACCACGTCGGTAGCATTTGTGGCAAAAACAAAAACGACGTGTGTGCAACCCTTGAGCTCGCTGACGCGGTGAGACGTCGATGCCTTACGATACTTTACATATATAGTAGAGCGCGGCCCACCTACCAAAAATTAAATCATAGCGCAAGTGGTTAAAAATCTATTAAATCGGTTTCACAGACGAAACTTATAACCCAATAAAAAATTTTCCAGTCAAACTGTTATATTATTGTTTTTAAAGCGACTTTTTCCAATCAGATTAATGTATGCACCTAAATTGCAATTTCTTTGTTTTGGAATTGAACATAATATTGTTTTACATAGTTTTACTATGTTTTTTATATTATTGGTGGGTTACTGAGGGTTGATATTTGTTTAAATGTTCTTATGATTTCCCTGGTAACGCCATATAAATATTTCTAGTTACCACTCAGAACCCGTTGCTAGGCAACGTTGGAAATGTGTTCGAGTGGGTGGATTGTCCGCAAAACGTGAGCGCTATTACTAATGCTGTAATTGCCCGGACAATCCCTGGGTTCAACGAGCTATCGTTAGAAGATCTGTGCTCGCTTTAAGCCATTAGGTCCCTTTCTCTTTATGGTGAGTTTTGTAAACTGTATTTACCCATACTCCGGATTGAAGCAAATTAAAAATATATGAATTAACTAATTAACGATCAAACAATTACAAAGATTTAATACAGGTGCATATCAATTTCACACGGGGTAAGATTTAAATTTAGTCCGTAGTCTGGGTTGAATTCCGCAATCGCGCGGCTCGTCTTTTGGCCCGCTCTTTGCGTCCTGGACGATAGCTGTTTGTAGTGGTTGTCGGGGTCGAAGGTACGGTTGTTGTTGGGGTGGCCGTTGCCTCCCGGTAAGCCAGTTGGGCGGGGGCGAACACGAGAGGGTATGTTACCGCAGCTCCCTCTTGACAAGCAGATAAGGCCACTTCTAACCCCTTCACTTGGGTCTTTAGGTTTTGATTGAGTTTTCGTTCGTCTGCCCACCCTTTCTGGGCGGCAGTGAGTCGTTGGTAAAGTATCTTGGCTTTTTGGGGCGCCATCCAGATGGTCTTTATTTGTCGTATTTCTGCGGTCAGCTGGATGATCTGGTCGTGAAGGTCCTTGTTAGCCTTCCGGCATGGGCGAGTTCGGTTTGCAATATCCGCAGGGGTTCCATTCTATAATATCTATATATAAAATATTTAATTGACTCATTATTATATATATTATATATATTACATATATAGTTACATCAAACATGGGTGCAAATGTCTAGGAAAGCAAAACGAAAAAAAAACGAAAACTCCGGCAATTATTTTTATTATATCCATGTTAATCAAAAATTTACAATCGTCGGTTCGGATGATCATAGTTGTTCCAGGGATTTTTCCAACCATTCCTTCGCCGAGCAACCCGAGACTACAAATACGGGCCGTCTTGTATTCCGCACCGGTCCGTGCTTGGGCGGCGGCGCCTCACTATAAGCTTCCAGGATTCTCCCCGCAGCTACGTCATCTTCCACGTTGGCCAGGTACTGCCTGACCCGGACCACGTGAAGATCTACTTGCCTTTGGTGTGCTTCTAGTCGGTCGAGTAGTTCGCGAGCATGTTCTAGAATTTCACAGGCCGGATACTGTTTGTCCTTTTGCTCATCGGCCACTGGTAATTGCTGGTCCATTCCCAACATCTGGTCAATTGTTTGACTGGGTCCTCTTGGACATGGCTCCTTGTAGCCCTTTGCTCGCCATAGTAGTCTCCGAACCTGTCTCCATTCTTCTGCAATGCCAGCGGGGACCCACTTGAGAGCTCCTGATGTTTCTACAAGTGAAATATTTTGATGACATTTCTGATTAGGTAAATTAAATAGGTCAAAAATATTCTTAAGAATAATTCATTAACTATTATGACGAGTTGAAATCCGGGAAGTAAATCCGATCAAAAATTATTAACTAAATATTGCAGAAATTCTGGAATTCAACGTACTTACCTTAGTTTGATAGTTTCATTCAAAGATAATTTTTATTCGGCATAAAAATCGAAATTTATTGGGTGAAATTATTAATGTTAACTATTTTAAAGGGTATGGGTTTAGAGATCAGTAGGATATGGTTGTGAGTGGGTTTGATGGTAATAATGGTAATTAAAAAGGGATAAGGGACTGACATGAATATAGTAGGGTGAGTAAATTCTACTGGGAGTCGTGATGTCAAAAGATGGAGAGTAATAATATTAACGGATTAAATCGAATAGGTTAATGATCGGATTAATAATGATGAGATATTATTACACTGATAATAGGGCAAATAATTTTTATAATTAATAATGCCGTTAAAAAATCAGGGGTGATAGGAATATCATAATATTGTGAAACTTATTTGTAGTTAAATAGAACTCCTTAAGTATTTATCTAATTATTACTATTTATCATTTAATAATCAAAGATATTTTATGAAATTCTTACCCTTAGTTTGTAAATCCAGATTCGTTACTGCATCTTCGTTGAGTACCCTAGCCGAGGACTCTTCATCATTCAAAGTTTGTCGAGAATTCATGTCGCTGTAATAATCCAAAATTTCTGTTTGAATGGTGATTGTGGACGCACTTTTATCAAATCGACAGAGTGGGTGTGTTTTGTACCTGCTTACTGTTGTAATCATTGACACACTGTGCCTGGTAGTGGTAAATAATCGATAAATTTCCGGTGAACTTATTTATTCAGTGAAAAATTGAAAATCAATATGGATTGCAGTGGACTATGAATGTTTATGTTAATTATTGTAATAGTTTGATCGGGTGAATAACGACTCGGTTTGTTTATTGTAATTTACGTTTGATTTTTATTGATTTTATTTAGAGATTCGCCTTGTTGGAATCAGGGATTTGGGTGCAAGTTTACAGTCGAAATCATCAAAATTAGTATCTAGTAATACATATATTTTTAGTTATTGATTTTTTAATCCTTTTTAGCGAATTATTTATGAAAATTGGGAAAATCTTTATCACCGTTCTAAATTCGAGTTGGTGAGCGGAACCTTATACGGGATAGTTAATTTCTAGGTTATGAAAACTGATGAATCTCTGTCTTCTTGGTTGTACAGGTGATAAATGGAATTCAACTTTATAACATTTCTATTCAGATTTTTAGGGGTGTCTTTTTCGGTTGTTTAACTGTGAAGATTTGGAAACTATATTCATTAGGCGTTCGGGGCGTACCAGGAGTTTTTTTATTAATTATGGGTATGGTTTCATAATTATATTCTTAGTACCTTTAGGAATTTTTAATAACACAAAAAAAATTACTTAGTTTCAACCTGTGGGAGTCAATCAAAAATCTTATTATTTGTCCTGAACTTTTCGTGGATTTTGATAACGGATTTTATTTCTAATGGATTTGGATATACTTTATTTCTATTAAAGCTGATTCAATTCGAACTTTCTATGATTAGATTATGCCCCTTGGGTGGCGATTAATAGGTTGTGATTAATTATGATGATTTTGGAGTTTCGTCTTTATTCTTTTATAATCTTTATTTGGATTTATAGTTTATTTGAGTTCGCATGGTCAACTCGGGGTTATTAATAGTCAAAAGTTTAGAGTGGTCGTTTCATATTTAGAACTGTCGGTTAAATTATGTACAATTTATGAATGTCTCGCCTTATAATATTATTTAAATTTACAATTAATTTCCAGAACTATAACAACGATTTCATTTATAATTCCCCGTTACCTTCCCTCAATTGGCCTTAGGCGCACTGTGTTCATATTATAATTAATGAGTGCCCACTGGACTACTCGGTGTGGTGATTTTGAGCCGTGTGTAGAGTAATTTAGGTCGATTTTAAAGAAATCGAGAAACGAGGAAGTAACCAAAAGACTACTTCCTTATTTCTCCCTTCTTCTATACGGAATAATATCGACGTTCCGATCTCTGCGTTCCGCACGCCGGGTCTTCACGGGCACAGATCATCGGCGATATTCCACGCACTTACACGAATCTGAATAATGTGTATGATTTTACTGACTTGTGATGTGTTTTGGCTGTGGGCCGGAAAAATTTCGACAATAAAAACGAATAATTAATAAAGAAACAAAATGATTTTATGCTTTATAAATATTTCATTAATATATTAAAAAACAATATAACAAATTACGTGCCCAATAATAGACATCATACAAAAATTCTACTCTCCCCACGCCGACATCCAAGCAGAGCTCTACCGAGGTTACGAGGACGCGACGTGGAGAGAGTTTCCAAATAAAACTCTCACTCACCTAAAAATAGATTTTTAAAACTATTAAACGATTTCAAAAAACGCTTTAACGCGATTCAAAACGATTAAAATTGTGTAAAAATGAATCGGTATATATACCTATTTTTTGTCCTTAACCTTGCGTGTTCTTTTTGATTTAGTAAAACAAAATTCGACCTTGGTACTTTCTAGTGTATTCTAATCTTAATTTTTATTATTTTTTAATTTCATTTGATAATTTTTTATTTGAAATTTTTATTGAATTATTTCTAATTCAAATTCTTTGATTTTTAATTTCATTTTCATGAAATTTTTATTTCTTGTTAAATTATCAAATTTCGGTCGAATTTGTTGGGTTTTCGTGTTATGTTTATATTTATATCGTGCGGATCTTGTTGCTTTTTTGTTATTATTTTAATTTATTTTTATGTTTATTATTTTATATGTAATTGCTTTTCTCTCATATTTTGCTAGGTTTAATTGATGTTTTCATAGGTTTGAATTTAAAGCTGCATGTTATATTTGCATGTGTGTTACCGATTCATTTAAACATTTACAAGGCCGTTTGTGTTCTGGCCCAACATTATTTATTAATGTCATTATGGTTCTTTTTATGTCTTTATTTATAATGTGCAATTAAACACTCTTTGTGTTACTTTAATCCAAATATTTTATACATTTTTCTATGATGCTTTCGAATTCATTTACGAAATGGTAAATTAAATATTTTATGTAGATTATTTAATGCTTTTTTTATTTGAATTTTAAATATTTAGATATATATTTGATTATTAATTCATCATTTTTATTTGAAAAATAATTAACAGTTATTTTCTACAAAATTTCGGATGTACATTTGATTGATGATATCGAAAGTACGACCATCTTTTACGAAAATTTAAAAATAATCATTATTAATATTATTAATTCATATGATTCTGAATGTATGTATAAGATGCAAGTCATTTGATGATTTTGCATGGTTTATAGTAAATATGAAAAAGTATTCCTTTGTTAAATATTTATTTATATTTTCTTTGAACTTTCTTAATAATTTATTAGTATGATAAGTGAAATACTTCAGTTTACATAAAGGTATATTTGATATCCGTTAGTAACTATTTGAAAATATATATTAATTAGTGAATAATCATATTAGATTTATGAAGTAAAATAAATATTTTTAAAGTTATTTTAAAATACTAAAAAATAATGATAAAATACCGCAACGTAATGACTGATAGAATATATCTTCCAATAATTTAATTATAATTCATTTGTTACATTATGAATAAAGAAAATAAAACCACTGAAAACAAGGAGTCGATATCTTCAATGAAACTGAAAAACTCGATAAGTATAAAATTTTAATTTTCATATAAGTTATATATTATTATTAGGAGAAACTATTGGTAAAGTTACAAAAACGAGGATTGAAGAAACATTGTTAAAGGAACATCTGAAAGTGCAGAGAGAAGAGTATATGAAAATCTTTGAGAAATATATTGCAGAAAAAGATGTTCTTATTAATAAATATCGAAAAAAGTTTATAAAGTTAGAAAAACTCAGAAGAGAAAACGAAAATTTAAAAGAACTATTGAATAAAGAAGAAGACGAATGTTTTTAAAATAGAATTTATAACGTTTTCATTATTATTAATTTTATTTGTATTTATTTGTTTTTGTAAATAATTTATTAAAATTTAGTGGATGAAAACTCATTCATAGAAAATCAAAATTTAGTTATGTTAGGATAACTTGATCCAAAAATAAAATAAAAGTTAATAAATAACAGATACATACATTCAGAATCATATGAATTAGTAATAATAATAATGATTATTTTTAAATTTTCGTAAAAGATGGTCGTACTTTCGATATCATCAATCAAATGTACATCCGAAATTTTGTAGAAAATAACTGTTAATTATTTTTCAAATAAAAATTATTATTGTAAGTCGGTTCCCTCTGACTCCTCGTGTCCTTTTCGAATCAAATAAGCAAACCCAACACAGAATAATTTTATTTGCACTTTACCACAGTTACAACTCAATCCGATTTACTTCAATGTTTTGTAATTACAGTTTGTGATTTATTTGCACCCTTTAACCACCGAATAAATTTGATCACCTTAAAGTAGGTTATCCAATGGATAATCACCCTTTCTGATAGATAAAGTTTGACTTTACTTGGGTTTAGACTCTTTTACTGGCCTAGCTAGACTACTCGTTTACTTCAACCACTGGCCATTTCCGTGTTTGTCCCTTTTCCTTTTATACTCCTGCTCAGACTATTTTCAGACAATTGTCAACAACATTTTCTACATTACTAAATTATTAAAAATAATTACTTCCCACAGACCACCTTAGCCGACACTTTTCAACAACGTTTGCTACATTACTAAATTACAAATTAGGAAATAATGACCTCTCCATAGATCAATGGCGCCCATTTAATATTGTTTAGGACAATTTACCATTTATATTATTCCGTCTACACGTCAGGTTTTCCTCATCTCTCGAGCTTCCCATCGCCTCGGACATCCCATTAGTAATTAATTTTTTAATTAATTTTTTTTGTCTTATATTGTTTTCTAATTTTTAATTGAATTTTTAATTCATCCACTCTTATAGTACGTTCATTATCAGTGCATATTTTCATCTTTTAAGTATATTTGTTGATCAGTGAATAATTCAGACTCCATTTAAAGTATTTCCCAATATTTAATTGATATTTCATCTCATCATTGAGAAATTTACAATCTAATTTATTATAAGCAATTTTCGATTCACTGAATATTTGGTAGCTTCAATTCATGTTTTCTCACTTTAATGATTGTTTTCCTCTTTAATGAATATTTTCTCTCTTCAATTAATGCTTTCCTTATTCAATGAATCATTTTTCTCTTCAACGAATATTTTTCTCTTCAATGAATATTTTCCTTTTCGATGTATATTTTCTCCATTCAAAGTATATTATCCTTGTAAGTTTTTAATATATCAATTGATATTTCATCTATTTAGTAGATATCTTTAACTATTCCACTTTTTTCCCAGTAATTTCAATGATTTTAGACACTTAATGTACTCTCTCACCAACATTGCTTCTTCACTGAAAATTTTCTTTATAGAATATAATCTCTACTAATTAAAATTCTATTTGTTGACTTGTTATTTTCAATGAAAATTTAATTAAATAAATAACATCTTTTAATAGATTAGGTTGTACTCGAGAAAAATAAAATAATTTTAGGCTATGTAAATCAATTAGAGCTTTTAGGGAAATTTTATGATAATTTAAGTGATATCTAGTTTTACGAGGTATTTATTTTAGTAAATTTTAATCATCTTTGTGAATTTTATGGTTTTCTTCTGAATTTTAATAGATTTAGGGTTTGATTATGTTTTTAATGAAATTATTGAAGAAATTAGGTTAAATCTATAATTTAGAAACACTTAATTTCTTGATAATTTATTAGATTTGACTTGATTTTAGGATTATTTTAAATAAAAGTTAAATTTATGATCAAAATGTTTATGAAACATCTATTTAAGATAATTATTTAAGAATTAGAATCAAATTGACTGATAGATTTTGAATAGTAAATGATATTTTAATTATAATTTTATATTATATTTAAATAGTTGATTAAATCAGTTAATTTTTAAAAATATTTTAGTGAAACCTAAGATTTTAATTGATTTTACAGTGTAAAAAAGGAGATCAATAATTATTATCATTTTCCATTTATTGATTTCGTGGATATCAATCACAAAAGTAGTATATTGTAGAGATTTTTAAGAGGATGCTCAGTGTGGTTAACAATATACATATGAAAATCGTTGAATTATATCTATGGGTAGACTGGTAATTTTTATTGAAATTATACTTGATTTACTGATTAATTTTAATTATTTGAGCAACATGATATATATTTTATGATTTTACATTAATTTAGTGAAATTAAATTTATGTGGGAAACATAGACTTTATTCGATTTTAGTCATTTTTGATGAATTTTTTATTTGATTGAATTTGTTGCCAGAATCAAATTGTGGTGATTTTCGACGGAAAATGTTGGGTATCGATAACAATTTTGTAATACTTTAAAGAAAATTTATTTTTATTGGTAAAATTAAGATTTTTATTTTAAGGGAATTTGATTGGTTGAATACATATAGTAAATATGATCCAAATAATGAATTTTTAAAGATCTTATTCGGTTAAATATAGATTTCTAAAGAAATTTTACCTTGTAGGTTATTACCAAAAATATGTGTATTGTTGGTGCAGTGGGGGAAAATGTGATTTCAAGGGAAATGATTGGTTAAGAGGATTTTTTGTGATATTTTAAGGGGAAATAATCTATTAAGAACAAGTTTTTTGTCATTTTTAAGGGAGTTGAGTTGGTTGAATATCTGTGTTCAAAGAATAAATATTTTATAAATGGAGAATATAGAGGAATTTATAATATTTTTAAGGGGCTTTGTTCAGATAGATATCAATATGTGTGTAAATCTTTTAAGAGATTTGAAATATTGTCATTTAAAGAGAAATGATTGGTTAAGAAGAGAATTTATGATCTTTTAAGGGGAAATAATTGGTCACGAGATGGATTTCAAGAAATTTATCCTGTTGAATATCGATATGTTGGTGATTTTTATGAAAATAATGAATATAGCGGGGATTATTGTAATTTAAAGAGAAATGATTGGTTGAGACGCGAATTTATAATATTTTTAAGGGGATTTGATTGGTCAAGAGAGGAATTTTATTTTAAGGTGATTTCAAGAGATTTATTCGGTTGAATATCAATATGTCGGTGATTTTTTTATGAAAATAATGAATATAACTGGGATTAATCTCATTTAAAGAGAAATGATTGGTTGAGAGTAAATTTTATTTTAGGGGAAAACAATTGGCTAAGAAGAGAATTTATGATCTTTTAAAGGGAAATAATCGATTAACAGCAGATTTGTTGATATTTTTAAGGTGTTGAGTCGGTTAAGTATCGTTATTTAATAGGTGATTTTTATAAAATAATGAATATAGTTGGTAGAGTAGGGGAAAGTGTTATTTGATGGGAAAAGATTGGTCAAGAGTGGAATTTATTTAGTGAAAAATAGTCGATTAAGAAGAAGTTTTTTGTCATTTTTAAGGGGCTTGAGTTAGTTAAATATTGTTATTTAAAGGGTAAATATTATAGAAATGGGTATTGTTATGATTTTTATGAAAAATATTGAATATGGCTTGAAATATTGTTATTTTTTGGAAAATGATTGGTCAAGAGATGAATTTATAATATTTTTAAAGGAATTTACTGGAATGAATATTAGTGTTCAAAGGGTAAATATTATCTACTTGATAGGTTTTTATGAAAAGTATGAATATAGTTGATATAATGGAGTGAAAATGATATTTGAAGAGAAATGATTGGTTGAAAGGTGAATTTATAGTATTTTTATGGGGATTGAGTTGGTTGAATTTATAACATACTTAGGAAAATTGTTACTTTTTTCATTGATTTAAGGTTAATCAGGATATATCGATAATATTTCAGTTCTAAGAAATTGTTTGATATATGTAACTATTTATTTGATTTTATTAAAATATTTGTAACTCAATTAAATTAAAAACTAAAATTGACTAGTATTTAAAACTTTTTTGTTACCCATTATTTAGGTTTTTTTTTGACAATTTTCTGAATAATTTAAATATTTACGATTATTTTCAGGAATCAAGAATTTAAAAATTATTTATCCGGAAATTGTAGTATTAAATACTATGAGCAGTCGATAACATACACTAATTTTCATTCAACAAGTACCTAGAATAATTACCTAACAACCTTATAAAATTTTAAAAAATCATCTAATAAATTTTTCAATTATCTTACAACTTAGTTAATTTAATTTAATTTTTAATTGATAAGTACTATTCTCTTTAAAATTTGCTACTATGTTGAAGCTTTCTTTAAAAAATTTTATTTAAAGAATTAACAAATTTAATCAAATTTATTTAAAATTTACATCTTTCCCACTACTTTAATCAAATTCTATTCACCAGCTAGCCACAATTTAATAAAAATAATTTCTACAAAGACTAATAGACAATCACATACATTTTTCCTATAAGTTTAGGTTTTCAGTAAGTGATATCAGTACACAAGAACCTATGTATGTATTGAAGCATGGTATCAGAAATTATAGTTATTTGATTTTAGTAATGCTGTAGATATTAATTTTTTTTATATCAGTTTTATTCAAACCTTTAGCATCTTTGAGTTAATAATTTAAAGAGTTGAATCATTTTCAATAAATATATGAAAATTTATTCCAAGTACAATGAAAGTAATACATGTTTCGAGAAATTAATTTAAGTATCTTTTTCTAATCAAGTTTCTTTTCATTTGCAATTAGATTAACCACTAGTTGTACTTACTAATTAATTTATCATTCAGTAAACAATAAGAGTTGGGGGTGAAAAGATTAGAAAATCTATAAAAATAAATTTAAGTAATTTTTTTTTGATGTGTTAGCAATTAATTTATTTAGGGCATGTGAAAAATAAATGAAAAGGTTGGCATTCATCTTTGAAAATAACGTTTAGTAATTGTTCATTGTTGGACGCAATTAAAAATATTACAAAAATGGTAGAAAAATCTCAAAGTTTTTTTACTAAGTTTTACAAAATAATTTCAATAAATCACATACAAGACTGTAAAGAAATAAATTTTTATTCAGAGAAAATACAACAATTGATTGAGCTTCAATGATTAATAGTTTCTTGATAGCAATCAGGTAACTAAACAACAAAACAATTTGGAGACATCAATGATCGATAAAAAAGTCGAGAAGTTAATAAAATTGTATTTCTTTTGATTGTTCAAATTTATATGTGCTTTTATTTAAAACTTTCTTGGTCAGTAAAAATTTTTTGATATTGATTTGTTTAGTAACTAGTTATTGATAACATATTGTGAGTGTGTGAATAACCAAGTATTTTAAGAGGAAATGATTGAGAGAAAATTTTATTTTCTAAATGGGTTAAGTTGGTTGAATATCGGTGTTCAAAGAGTAAATATTATTTAAATATGTCATTTTAATGAATAAGTAAATTATTGAATGCCTAGTATGTATAGAGAGTTGTACAGTACTCAGTTATTTGTACACAGTACCTAGTGATAGTTGTTCAGTTATTAATGAATTATTCACTGTGTATGGGCTATCAGTGTTCAGAAGTTGATACCAAGTAAATATAACAATGGATTTGGTTTCAATGAATTTGATTAATTATCGCCTGATAACGACAAGGTAACTAAGCAACCAAAAATTTTACCAATTTGGACACATCAATGATCGATAAAATAGTGAAAAAGTTAATAAAATTTCAACTTTTATTTCTTTTTGTTAACCTTTTATGTGATTTATTTCAAAATTAGTTGGTCAGTAACTCATCATTAATATTTATTGGTTCAGTAATTAGTTTTTGATATTGATTTGTTCAGTAACTAGTTATTGATAACATATTGTGAGTGTGTGAATAACCAAGTATTTTAAAAGGAAATGATTGAGAGAAAATTTTATTTTTTAAGTGGGTTGAGTTGATTCAATATCTGTGTTGAAAGAGTAAATATTATTTAAATATGTCATTTTAATGAATAAGTAAATTATTCAATGCCTAATATGTATATAGAGAGTTGTACAGTACTCGGTTATTTGTATACGGTGCCTAGTGATTGTTGTTCAGTTATTAATGAATTATTCACTGTGTATGGGTTATCAGTGTTCAGAAGTTGATACCAAGTAAGTTAACTTTTTATGTTTTCTGAAAGTATTATTATTATTATTATTATTATTATTATTATTATTATTATTATAAATATTATTATTATTATTATTATTATTATTATTATTATTTTATTAATATTATTATTGTTTTATTATTATTATTATTAAGGATGGGTTGCTGCAGAGTGGAGGAGATGGGTTGCTCTTGCGAATGACTACTACCTACCTTAGGCAATACTATGTAACACTGAAACTCAAAAATTTAATTTAATAAAGTTCTTTGAAAAAAGTTTTTGAAAATTTGATCGTTATCAACATGTATAAAAAAGTAATAGTAAAAATTATACTAAAAATTTGATTGTAAGATTACATTAAAAAATTTTTCAATTAAAAACATGTATAAAAATTTCATCTTTAAAAATTATATATAAAAAATTCATCGATAAAATTATACTAAAAATTCTATTTAAAAATCATGTATAAAAAATTTCATTGTAAAGTTATGTTAAAAATTTCATCTTTAAAAATCATGTATAAAAAATTCCATTGTAAAATTATGTTAAAAATTTTATCATTTAAAAATATGTATAAAAATTGATCGATAAAACTATACTAAAAATTTTATTTAATAAATTTTATCATGCAATATTGTCGACTCTTTAAGTTTAAAAATTCTCACCTTATGTAATTTACCTTTTGACCCTCTATTTACTTTTAAAAAATTCTTACCTTATGTAATTTGCCTACTATAACTGCTTTTAAAATTTTCAGCTTTAAAAATTACCCTTATGTAACTTAACTGTTGACTCTCTATTTAATTTTAAAAAATTCTTACCTAACCTACCATACTTTACTCTAGGCACCTTAGATTACTTTAAGAACCTTAATCTACTTAAATTTATTCTAACGTACTTTAAATTACTCTGATGTACCTTAATTTACTTTATGAACCATAATTTACTTAAATGTACCCCAATGTACTTAAATTGACTTTCGACCCTTTAATTTACTTTAATTTACTTTAATGTACTCTAATGTATCTTAATTTACTAGAGGAACCTTAATTTACTCTAATGTACTTAAATGTATTCTAATGTACTTTAATTTACTTTAATTTATCTAAATTTACTTTAATATACTCTAATGTATCTTAATTTACTTTAGACCCTTTAATTTACCTTAATATACTTTAATATACTCTAATGTATCCTAATGTACTTTAATTTATCTTAATTTACTTTAGGTATTTTAAATTATTTTTATCTAGAGCCTAAATTTGCCTATGAAAATTGTGTGAACAAATATTTCAAGTGTTTTTTTTTCAACAAGCCTATAAAATACCCCTGTCAATTTTTTTATATGTAGGCGTTTCAAGCCATTTTTATTTTATGCCTATATTTACCTATAGAAAGTATTGAGACCAAATGTTGCATTAGTTTTTATTACGAATTAAAAATATCCCTGACTATATCACATCTTATGCGATTTGAGCCAATTTTAATTTTATGCTTTTTTTATCGTTAGGCGATTCAAGCCAATTTTAATTTTATGCTTTTTTTATCGTTAGGCGATTCAAACCAATTTATTTTAGTCTTTTTCAAAAATACCCCCTGACTATAGTGTGATTAAAAAACAAATTTATTCAAAAAAAATATTTCAATTTTATCTCAAAAATTCGCCAAAATTTGAATTTAAAAACAATGTTCCAAAATTTTGAATTAAAAAAAATCGCGCCAAAAACTCGAAAAAAATTTCGAAAAAAAATACACACAAAAATTTCGAAAAAATACACACAAAATTAATTAAGTTGATTACATAATTATATAATCAAGATAATCCGAAATTAATCTGTAAATAAACCCCCCCCCTATTTTTTTAGGTTCCAGATAGCTCCTAACTACCTACTTATAAAATATCAAGCTTTCAGTTTTGATTTAAACGTATTAATAATAATAATAATATTAATTGATAATAATAATAATAATTTAGTGAATATTACAGATTTTATTTTAAATTTGTTATATCACTTATAAAATATAATTATGAAATATAATTATGTTGTCCTATTTGATAAACACAAAATTAGTTAGACCAATTATATTTTATGAGCATCTTTTTTCATATTAATTTTAACGTATTTATAAATATAGAAAATTTCCAACATACATGGATTATGTTAGTTCAATATAGATGCAATACAATTGCATGTTTACCAAAGACTTGACTAATTAATATATATTAAAAACTATGGTTTTATTAATTGATTTTAGAAATATAGTTATGAAAAATTCTTTGACTTAATAATGATATCATTTTGGCTCCCTTGATTAGATCTCGATGATTTGAAGTTTAAATGGATGAATAATTTGTTTGTATTTTTAAACATAATAATATCTTTACCCTTTCTTACATTTCATTTGCAAGCTGGTCGGTGGTGGCTGTAATCTAGATAGTCTGCAAATAATTATTTTGGTATTAATAAACAATAATTAATTTAGTGTCTATGATGCTTTATAGTGTCCGCGACTAAACGTTGTGTAATGTGTAACTACCCGCCAAGCTAGGCTTAATTTGTGGTATGAAGCCCAGGTAATTTTTGATCCCACTTGGTCTGGCAATAATAAAGCATAAACTTCATAGTGTCCTCTCTTATCGTAAATTTTTATTGTGTTTTTAACTATATTAAATTAAATTTTTATTATTATGACTCTTTACCCTTAGGTTTTTAAATATTTGATTATAAGTTATTTAATTCTTTATTATCACAAAATAAATTGGATTTTTAACGAAAATAGGTATGAAATATAAATGTCTTTAAATTAGATCACTTATTATATATTTTCTTAAAAATTGCCTAGAATCTTTCTTTTATCAGTAAACCAAACACAGCTATTACAATAAAAACCACATGTGTATCATAAATTACGTGTATTTTCTTAAACATTGTCTATAATTGTTTTTATATCGGTAAAATAAACACACATATTTCAATCAAAAATACGTGTGTATCATAAATTACGTGCATTTTCTTAAAATTCTCAAACTTTACATAAATACTGAACCATTTTGATTATTTAACACATACACACATTATTAGCCATAAAATAAATATTTCATAAATTTTTGAATAATACACATATTTTCATTAAAGTTTTTCCATAAATACTGTAACATATCGATGGTTTAACACACATATTTGAGCCATAATTAGTTTTAATATTTATATGCACATATTTTCTTAAAATTACAGAAATTTTTATTAAACTTTTTCCGTAAATACTGTCATATATTGATGATTTAGCATACACATTTTGAATCATAATTATTTTTGATATTTAAACTTTAACTTTATTCACACATTTACACTTTTTCTATCCCTGTCAACCATGGACCACAATCTCAAACCTTCGAAAACTCCACTGAAAACCCTTTAAAATGATACCTCACATGCTCGAAAAATCATTACTTAAACTTTATACACACACATATTTCAACCATGAAACACGCATGTATCATAAATAACACATTATTGTCATTAAACTCTTTCTATAAATACTGTACTGTATTGTTGATTTAACACACACATATTTTGAGCCATAAACATGAATATCCTATTTATTCAAAAATATTGTCTTATAAATATCGATTTTATCATAAAATTTGTTCATTTTGCACACAAACTTTTTCATTCCTAGCATACCATGGATCATATTATCAAACCTTTGAAAAAACTATTGAAAACTCTGTAAAAAAATACCTCACATACACAAAATATTTTTAATTAAATTATAAACATACAAACAGATTGATTTTTCTACTCAATATTGAAAAAATTTGATAACCTTTGCATCCCATACTTTGTTGAAAATTTATTTTATATAATAATAAAATTTTTGATGAGCCATGGTCTTTGTTTCAATGTGCTTGAGAAATTTTGAATGACCTTGAGAAAATATGATGACTCACCAATGATCTTGAATGAGTCATTGTCTTTGTTTTAATGATCTTCAATGAGTCATCTATTGTTTCTTAAAAACTTATTTGACCTTGAATGAATCATGGTCTTTGTTTGAACGACCTTGAGGTAACACATCCCACTACTTTTGATGATTTTTCGTCCATTTGCGTTTTGCACTCCATAATTGTATCGGATGTCGTCTCAAATAAACAACAATTTCAAATATTTGTTTTTACCCAACAAAAGTGTTATCGTCTTTATTTTTCTCTTTCATCAGGTACCCAGCATTGGTAATTGGGTGATATTTTCGCTTGTGAGAAGTTCGATTGTTGTGTTTGTTTTTCGTGTTGTGTTACCGAGTGATTGAAACAATTTTTATATTCATCGGTTTTGCCCCAACACTAACAATTGTTGGGCAAAAACTAATTAAGCCCATATTTGTTTGACCAGCACGATAACGCCTGTGTATTTTTGAGCTGAAAACTTAAACTTAGAGAAAAATATAAAATGTAAAAAAAAAAATAAATAAAAATTAAATAAAATTTTTGTATTAAAAAATGTAAAAATTTAATAATAAATCAAAAAGAATTAAAAAATTATGATTTTGGAATATTCTGGAAAATTACTTGTTTTACCGTATCAAAACACACACTCGAACAATCATGGTATATAAGATGATGCTGGTCGAGCAAAACTCATACATTTCTTTACTCTCTGATAACAAATTTTAAAAGCTATTTCACGGGTTATTTTGAAGAAAAACAAAAGTAACCATTATTTTATTTATTCATAATGTTTTTATGTTCATTTTTATTAATGTTGAAAATTTTATTCGTCTTTATTAAAATAATAGGATTTGATCATCGATTATAACAATATTTTTTTTTAATTAAAGTTCTGAATTAAATTATTTTTTTTTGTTATTTGATATTCCCAGAAATTTTGTATGATCCCTTTTACTATCAAACCTCCATCATGAGGATTAAACTTAAAAAATTATACCTAAATTTTACCTTAACATACCATAACTCACACGCACACAAGTGAGTAAAATGAGATTTTTGTTACCCTTGATCAAACCAGTGGTTAGCCGGGAACCCGAGGTGAAGGCAGTAGCTGGAACCGCTCAGTATTCTCCCTTCCTAAATCCTATCTCCCAACCTTCGAAAGAGTAGTGTTGAGGTCCTGGGAAAGGTCTAAATATAAAAGCTAACAATATGACGGTGAAAAACATATATAGAAGTTCATTTAGACGAAATAAATCAAAAACCGACTATAGGATAAACGACAAACGAAAACAACTCACTAGTCTACACGAATCTAAGTTAACGAAATAATCAAATAATTGTGAGTTTTAGCAGACAGTTTTAATTAAAACCTCACGACTGACCACAAACAACCATATCTGATAAAGATCAACTCAAAGTAAGACTTAGAATACATGTTCGTTCAGACATATTCAGATTTTTATATTATATTTATTGTTGTTATTATAAACGTTTTGATATTATTACCCTAAATGACCGAAATTAATGTTAAACTTTGGAAATTTCATATTTATCTTGAAACGGGGGTCGTCATACGAGTTATACAAATTATGCCCACTTTTCCCAAATTCCGTACCAACCTTCATTAGTTTCTTAAAAATTCTAGTAAAAACCATAATTATTACTATTAATAACAGTATTAGTACCATTATCGTCGATATTAATACTTTTATCATCTCCTATTCACCCTTAATAGTATTGACACCCTTATTATTATTGTTCATACCCTATATAATTCTAACGACCCAATTTATCTTTGCTAAGGCTTTCGGAACCATTATTATCATTGATGGCATTAAAATTTTTATTATCATTGCTAATATGATTGTTATCATTAATATTATTGACATCCTTATTATTATTATTGTTGTCCTTATTAATATCATTATTACTATTATTGATCTGAATATTATCATTATTATTGATATTAATATTATTATTACCAGCATCATTATTAATATTATTATTTCTATTATTATTATTAATATTATTATTATAATTATTATTATTATTATTATTATTATTATTATTATTATTATTATTATTAATATTATTATTGCTATTAGTATTATTAATATTATTATTATTATTATTATTGCTATTGCTATTATTATTAATGATAGTTACCATCCTCGTATTATTAATTTCATTATTAGTGTTATTATTGTTATTAATATTACTATCATTGTGATATTATTATCATTATTGTCATTATGATTATTGCAGCATTATTATTATCATTATTCTTATTGTGAATTTTATTATTATAATATTACTATTGTCATTATTAATATTATCATTCATACCTCGAAAAATAAAATCAAAAGGAAAGAACAATAAGAAAAACCCACTGATAAAAATTTATTATTCCAAAAATAAAAGTAATCCACATCGATAGATTTCTGTCTGCTAAATTGGGAGGAATTGTTGGAGCTGAAACTGAGACTCCTGAAATTAAAAAATTAATAAAGCAACATTAAATTAATTCACAACCCTCTTAGGAAGTGACCGTGTTGCTGGGAGTCGGCCGAGTGGACCTGACTGATTAAGAAACCTAAAATTCAGAAAACTGTTAGTTAAGAATTATCTAAAAATCGATACTTACTTTTATTATAGAAATTAAAAATCCTTTAATAAGTTGCCATGGCAATAAATGGTAAGCAAAATGAAATAAATTTTGGTAATATAGCATATATATATATACATTGAAATACCTTCTAAATCCTTGATTTTTAAGGGTTATGGTGAAAACTGGTAATGTAAAATAAGAAATTCTTACTTACACTAATGTTAATTATGTTATATGAATTAAAATTTTATAATTTACTATATAGTTAATTAAATTAATTAAACCTATAATTAACACCAATAAATTAATATTTTAGGGATCATGACGCTTTTCTTTTGTAAAAATTGGAAACAAAAAATTTTTAACATTTTAAAATCGGGATTATTAATATTCTTATTATCATTATTATTATTGTACTTATAATTATTATGAGAATTATTATTATTGTTATTATCATTATTATTAATATTATTATTATTTTATTATTATTGATATGAATGTAATTATCGAATTCTAAGCAATTAATAACCGCATTGTTATGGTTCTTGCTATTATTTTGACCCAGTGGGAATAAATGGTGTCCCAGAGTGTCCCTAACAGCGTTCTTACTGCGTTGTCCGGTGCCACGTTTACGAGCACTGTTGTGGATACTTTCCTCAAAATTATAAGGCAAATAAAATACGTGTGTCCTCATTCCTTCCTCCATCCAGATAGCACAATTGAATCCCTGGAAGGATTATTTTTCCGTAAAGTTATAAATGGATTTAAAAAATTTGTTTTAATGAAATTCTGATAATCAATTATCAATAGAAGTAGGAATTATCAATTTGTCTTCTTTTAGTGGAATCAAACCGACGTTTAATATAGAAATTCAGAAGGGACGTCGCTCAATACCACCATGAAGCGATGGTCCAGAACCAAAGGGCGGAAGCAATGGTGCGCAAGTGCCGGCACATGGATCAAACATGGCTCCGTCCAGAAGGAGTGTCAAAGTTGAAGGCAGAAACCGAAGTGCTGAAATATAAACTAGCACAAAAGGATGAGGCCCTAAGGAAAGCCGAACAGAAGGCCCAGAAGCTAGAGAAGAAAGTCAAAGAGCTGAAATCAAAAGATGAGATCAGCACCGGACTCGTCCAAAGTGGGGCAATGGTATCGGCCGAGCAAGAGACGATAGTAATTCGCAATGTAACCGGGAAAGACATCGGGGTGAATATTCTCACTCCGGGATCCTCACGTCAGCCAAAGGAAGTGCTGAAACAAAATCGAAAAAGAAATCGGCCTGGCAAAAAGGAACGTGAGCGGTT
This sequence comes from Schmidtea mediterranea, assembly GCA_022537955.1. Taxonomy (NCBI): domain Eukaryota; kingdom Metazoa; phylum Platyhelminthes; order Tricladida; family Dugesiidae; genus Schmidtea; species Schmidtea mediterranea. Next base: position 154,277,478 of record CM039680.1, on the reverse strand, counting down.
ATTTAAGCTTCACAAACCTTGGATGGTAGGGCACATTTTAAACGCGAACGGTTTTTGAAAGCTGTTCTGACTGACACTGTGATAGTCATATAATTTGTTGTATTTATCTGATATATCAAATAATAATTGTATTTGTGTTTAATTTTGACTTTGGCGATAAAAAATTTTGAATCGGTTAAATATTTAAAAATGTTAAAAATAGTTAAATAGTTAAGACGGGACCGATAGGATTAGAGTATGATGTCTTCTACGACAGCTCGTGAACCCATATGAATATTAGGGCATTGGCAGTCTTTGAAAAGAGGCTCACTCTTTGATAATATTCAACTCACTAGTTCACAGTACCAACATCAATTTTTGACGGGTCACTAGCCGTTAAACTTCTTATGCAGGCGCTGGGTGGGAAGTAGTTACCCTTATACAGGTTTGACATTTTGATTACCCATCAGTGTCCAGCACAATAATTAACAACCTACAAAAACCAATGTCACTTTTGACGGGTGTAATTTGGTTAAATTGTTTCATTTGGGGTTAACTTTTACCCTTTCCCGTAGTAAAGGTTCCGGAATTGAAACTCTTTGCTGGTAATAGTGATATAAGGTATATAAATATATCCAATACTTCTTATTTATAGTAAAAATTAGGTTTTCTTTTAACCAAACCTATTTTGTATTTATAAAATTATTCAACTTAAATTTAATTGAAATTAATTATAAATACATTGAATTTAACAGATAATATAAAAACCATTTTATGTTTAAATTTAACAAATTTCGTTAACTGTGTACTTTTAAAAACGAATTTTGTATAACTTTATATTGATATTGTGTGATTGATATTGTCAGTTTTTTATTTTCTAGCTTCTACAATATTCAAAAATTTAATTAATAGTTATTTTTCTAATAAATTTTGTGCTTTATTTATTAATAATTGTTTGAACTACAATGTTGAGAAGGTTTTCAATTTCTATAAGAAAAGGTAAATATTCTTAACAATGTAGGATATTGATTATAAATTTTATAGATATCTTATTCTTTCATCAAATAGTAAATTTTACTATATTTTAAAGAGGCAATATGTAATTTTTTAAAAAATAGTCTAATGACTGTAAAGTTGGATTCATAGGCTTGGGCAACATGGGAGGATTTATGGCTATAAATTTGTTAAATAAGGGCCATAGGGTTGTGGCTTACGATAACGATAATGAACGACTACATAATTTAAAGGAGTTAGGTACATATTGTGAAATGTCCTTTATTATCGTTAATATATAAAGCTCAGGGGAAAGAGTTATTGGTAGCAAAATCTATTAATGAATTCGGAAATATGCCAGACCTAAAAGCTGTAGTTACAATGCTTCCGTCAAGCCCTCAGGTGATTGACGTGTACCGAAACCACAAGTTAATCAACATGGTAACGAAAGGTACATTGTTTATCGATTGCACAACTGGTGATCCAGCAGTCAGTCAAATGGTTGCAAAGGAAGCAGAAGCATTTGGAAATTTTTATGTTGATGCTCCAGTTTCTGGAGGAGTAAATGCTGCTCGAGATGGCTTGTTGACATTTATGGTTGGTGGTGATAACAATCAAGTTAAGGAGGCATCAGTTTTATTGCAAAAAATGGGGAAGAATATCTTTCATTGTGGTCCAATTGGTACAGGATTGGTATGTTTTATTAATTGTTAAGGAATTCCTCACTTGTTTTGACCAAGAATGAAGGAAATTATTTCATTGTCGACTGCATTACGATTTAAAAATAGATTCAAAATATTTATTAAAATTAAAATTTGATTTTTAATTTATATTCATTCAATTTTCGTATTTTCATAATTCCGAAATTCAAGGATTCCCACTGGCTGATTCTATCAACCAATTGATGCTTAAACTAAATGAAATTTAATCCGAGTAAATTTGTAAAATTTTCTTTATTTTTATTATTGATTAGTTAAATTTATTTCTTTTAAACTGTTGATTGATATTTTGGTTTATTTTTAACATGAATTTTTCAAGATTTTCGTTTATGCCAATATATAAACAAAATTACTGAGTTATTGCGGTTTTTGTAATTTTTTTTAAAACAGTTTACATAAGAACATTGTATTCACATGTGGAATGGAGAGAAAGTAATCGATTGCGTTCTTGGATTTGATAAATAGATTAAGAATCCCAAGATCTTTGTTTGAGAAAGTCTGAGTGCAATTTGATTAGTGGGTGTTAATCGATTGTTGATGTAAATATCAATACTGTGTGTGTGTGCGCAAGAATGATGAGCCGAAATTTTTGTTAGTATTGTCGCACTCGGAAGGTTTTACAAATTATAAGAGGAAGATAAATAAGCAGCTGGAAATTTAAATTATTAGATCGTCTCTAATTCGTGTAAGGTATGCAGTATCTTTATTAATAAATCAAAACTCCGGTATTGTGCTCTGAGCTCGTTTATCAAATTACATGTAATGGGTGTTATACCACATGTATTGGAGAGACTTCCCGTCATCTCTGTTCTCGAGTTCTTGAACCCTTTCGATTGCAGGCATTAGCTAATATCAGTGAGCATATCATTTTTTGCTACGTAAAAATAATTACGAAATTATGAATGCATGTAAGATGTGTCAGTGATTTATTCGGACTTTATCCAACAAGTGTGTGTCCTCCCTACATCTGTCAAAGGGCATATAAATATACTTTACCTCATTGCCAAACATTTAAGCAATGTATACTGAAATTGTGACTTAAACTACCGCCCACGTCAGACTTATCCAAGTTGGAGCCACAACCGGTGATCATTGAACCCATCTCTATCCAATTCACCAATGTATCCAGTCTTTATCATCATTCTCAATTTCAGCAAAACGATGAGGATATTGTTTGACATGAGGAAAGTAATAGCACAAAATATTCTTCTACAATTTTCGTAAGCCCGCAACATGACTAATTAAATTTTAGACTTGGAAAGAAATAAAGTAGTCATTAACAGCCAATTCTCTTGAAGCATCATGTTATACAATGAATGTTCTAAAAAGACAAGATCCTTTTTACCAACATGGTATTCCAAATTTGAATGGGCTGAATTTAATCCAGTATTAGACAATGCGTTTTGTTTCTGCTGTCGTATTTTTAATGAAACACTTCGTGATCTGACAGAAGACGCATTCATCACAAAGGGCAATAACAACTGACCTAAAGCACTCGACCTATCACACTTCAGTTTTATTAAACACAACAGGTTGCAAGTCAAGCGATGTGGGAAACATTCAAAACAACTAAACAAGCTGATATCACAGTGGCCTAACAAATTAATCCATTACGTCAGCATCTGAAAGAAGAGAACACGTTTTAAATACATTGTTTACTTGAATTTCTCCATTTTTTTACGCGACACAAGATTCTTTTAATAAGGGGAATTTTGTAGAATTTATTGAAATGTATTTGCGCGCCAATAAAAAATTTCAGATTCATCAACAAAGTATTCGAAAAAAATACGAGGATAATGTTGACTAATCTATCAAAACAGTCTATGAAGAGCTAATAAGAACAACGGTCATGGTGACTAGAGAACAAATTCTCAATGAAATCGAAAGAGCAGGAATGTTTTCTCTGTTGAACGACGAAAGATTGGACAATTCTGGTGATGAACAATTAAGTATATGCTTCAGATATGTTTATGACAACGAAATCAACGAAAGGTGTTACGCATTTATTGAGTTCAGAGATTTTGGTGCAGCTAATATTTTCTAATGCTTATAAAGAATCTTACATAACATAAATAGTTCAACAGATGTTTGTACTCGCCTCATAATTGTAAGACGATTACTTGAAACGGTTCCTATGGTATAGTGTCTGCTAAAATGAGAAAAATCAAAAAATTGCAGACTTTTTTTCAGCAAACCTAAAAATGCCATTTTCTTTGAAAAAGCGACAAGGTCACTCCTTTATCACGTAAAGAAAAAACCCCACAACCAGGACATTCGCTGGAATTGTCACTTTGAGAATTTAAATGTGGTACTAGATCATTTGGACGCAATTTTACTTGCTTTGCAAGAACTTAGTATTCACAACAGTGTTAACGGAGATAAAGCTGCATGATTTTATCAGAAACTTTTTAGTAGAGTTTATTGTTACAGCTGTTGCTCTCCACAAAGTCCTTACAATTCTTTCTGAACTCAAGCGCTTTTGCTGTGCTTTGACAATCAATGAGACACTTTTGGAATGTGAAATGAAACTGACTAAGTTGAGTATGTAAACTGGAGAACCAATCGACATGTCATTTCCTCCAAATCTAAACAAGCTAGATCAAGTGGGCAAGACGATTGCTATTTCAACAGCTACTGTAGAGAGGACTTTTTCAACTTTAAATCGTATTATGACATTTTCACGATCCAGCATGACAAGTGAACGAGCAATTGATTTAGTATTAATGGCCTTAAACAAAAATCTTATCGATGTGCAAGAATAAGGTCAAGTTATAAAAAAGTTGGCTTTTCTCCACCCACAAATTTTACATATTTAATTAATAGTTATGGATGACTCATGTTTGTATGCCTTTAATAGAATTTTTTTGTGATTTAATGAACTTGTTTTAAATTGTAAGTATCAAAAGGATGTGTTTCTTATTTCCTTCATCAGGAATTATAAAAATTGATATTCACAAATATTTATTTCATTAAAATAAGTGTAAAACAACAAAAGGTTGTTGTGCAAGGTAAACACATATTTTTTCTACAATGTCAACCTTTTGGGTTTAACATTTGGCGCATATTTCAATCTTTTTAAAACTATGACTATGACTAAAAAAATTAGCACCTCCAAGTTTTGTAGTTGATATCCACCTCTGCATGTCTGATTTAAAATGTTTTAATATCGGGAACGTGTTATATGTGAAACATTGCGGATAAGGTCATTTGATCCAAAGATTAATGTGGAAATAGTGAGTTTGAATGCTTTTAAATAGTTTGATTATGTAAAATTAGCATAAATTATGTTTATTGTATTTAAAGTTTTAATTTTTTAATATTATTTATATAAAATATAATTTAGTTTAAGTAAAATATAATAAAGATAAATTTAAATCATTCAAATATTCAACATAACTTTTTTTTCTCGGACAATTTGCCATTTTATACGCCTTCAATTTTATTTGCCACAGGTTATCACTCCCTCAATATTTTTAATTTTTTTGCATACTTAATTAGTTTGTAACGATTTCAATTTTATTTTATATTTTATTATATATCCCTATAGTTTTCATTAGCATCCTAATAAGTAAAAATGTAGGATAACCATTACTCTGCAACAGTCCACTAATTGATTAATACTTTTCCCCCAACTGATGAAAGCGATTGTAACGAGCATTTCTCTCAGACATATTTAATTTCAGAAAATCTACCAGTGCATACATTTATTTTATACTAGCCATTAACGGTGCTTCTCTACGGCTTTTAATTTTCTAATTAATTAATTAATCTAAATTATAAAACAAAATTCTAAATATCTGTGAATTTGTTTGTAAATGAATTTATTTGAAAGTTTGATTTTTCCACTTTCAGTAGTTTCACCCTGGCAATTTTCAAGGTGAATATCAAAATTCATAACTTCTGGATATCGTTCATGCCGTTTCGTTACTTGATATGTAGCGGCCTTTCGCCATTTGTCGATAAATTAGCAGCCGATTCTCATTAGGTCGAACCATACGACATAGTTAATACCATTTTATTCACCTTATTTGAAGTCCTTTGCTGTACATGTTGATGGAATAACCGTTTTATATAATAGATTATTTATACTTATTTTTCGATATTAAATAGGATATAAATAAACTATTGATAAATTTTCAATAAACTTATAATTGAAATATATATATATATATATATATATATATATATATATATATATATATGTGTGTGTGTGTGGTGGCAAACCAACATAGTTAGAGCTTTATATATTAGATATTACTGTTTTATATATATGTTTTCTTTGAAATAACTATCAAAAAACGATCAAAAACTTTCTTTTCACGTGTGAATATAATGTTGCTATCTTGATTAGAATTGTTTTCTATAAAAAATAATTGAAATATCATCATCGCTTTGTAGTGTGTAATCTGAATACTGTTGCTCATTTTATCTTAATAATTGAAATACATTTTGGATATTTGAATTTTTACCACAAAATTTTGATGGTACGAGTCGATTAAATAATTCCGCATTAATAGGCAGCCAAAATTTGTAATAACATGCTTCTGGCAATTTCAATGATTGGTGTATCAGAAGCAATGAGTTTAGGGAATAAATTAGGACTTGAGCCTTCTATACTTGCCAAAGTTATTAATTCATCGTCTGGTCGATGTTGGAGTTCTGATACATACAATCCTGTACCTGGTGTAATGCCAGGAGTTCCTTCAAGTAGAGATTACGAAGGGGGATTTGGAGTTTCTCTAATGGCTAAAGTAAGAAATTTGTGTTTATCGCTTGAAACTTATTTTTTTATATTATAATTGCTTTATTATTAAAAGAATTTTAAAAATGCACGGATTAATATAAATTTTTTAAAAAATATTTGAAGCATTGATAGATTGTACAAATATCTAATTACTTTTAGTGTAAAATCTAAGTATAAATAAATAATACACACAAAGCACAACTGATTTTAAAAGTTTTATATAAAAACTTCAATAATAAATGAGAAAGAATTTTATGAGGCTTTGGTGATTAAATAACAATCTCCTAAACCCAATCAGTGACAAATTTATTGAGATTATTTAATTAAATCATTAAATCGTAACGATTACATCATTATTGTTTCACTATTGTAACATTTAACAAAGATTATGAATGCAGATTGAAGATGAGGATAATTTCCTCGAGACATTTCATATATTTGGCGTTTTCAAGTTTTTATTAATAATAGACCATCATTTTTTCGATACAGATACTTAAAATTTTCCACTAAATAACGTCATTGTCATTTAGGACTAAATTCATTTGCAAGCACTAGTTTTAAATTTAATGCGTAATATCCAATAAAATTTGACAAAACCTACGATATAATAGTGGGGGAATGAGTGGTCTACGAAAAGTTAGGATATGAGAATCGGGAAATCAGTCGACAAAAGCTGAGATCAATTAAAATCATGTATTGATATTGCATTCAAACTGCATTTACGAATACTATTAATTCAATCACTGAGAAAAACTAAAATTTATTCAACCTTTAAATACATCAAGCAGTGTTTATATACAAAATAGAATGACTCAGAATATGTGGTCAAATCATTAAGGTAACAAGTAGCAATTATCAGTCAATTTTATCGTAACAATAGCAGAATGTCTAATTTTATGATTTTAATCTGTTTATCGTAGTAAACATGTACTCAAAAATTATCTCAATAGATTCAGCTTTATTAGGACATATGAAGGAGATGTAATGTATTGTTGGGGTATACGAAAAAAACACAGTAAAATCAATAAAACACCAAAATGATAAAAGTGCAGCATTAAATAAAAAATTTACAAAAATTCGAAAGTAGTATTGATCGGAGGAAATTGGTATAGTTGAACGCCAAATTGAGAGGCGAGTCCAGAAATAATAATAAAAATTTAGTGAGGGGTCCCTAGAAAACAATATAAGACAAAAAAAATTAATTAAAAAGTTCATTACTAATGGGAAACCCGAGGCAATGGGAAACCCGATGTGTAGACGGAATAATATAAATGGTAAATTGTCCTAAACAATATTAAATGGGCGTCACTGATCTATGGAGAGGTAATTATTTCCTAATTTTTAATTTAGTAATGTAGCAAACGTTGTTGACAAATGTCGGCTAAGGTGGTCTGTGGGAAGTAATTATTTTTAATAATTTAGTAATGTAGCAAATGTTGTTGACAATTGTCTGAAAACAGTCTGAGCAGAAGTATAAAAGGAAAAGGGACAAACACGGAAATGGCTAGTGGTTGAAGTAAACGAGTAGTCTAGTCAGGTCAGTAAAAGAGTCTAAACCCAAGTAAAGTCAAACTTTATCTATCAGAAAAGGTGATTATCCATTGGATAACCTACTTTAAGGTGATCAAATTTATTCGGTGGTTAAAGGGTGCAAATAAATCACAAATTGTAATTACAAAACATTGAAATAAATCGGATCGGGTTGCGACTGTGATAAACTGTAAATAAAATTATTCTGTGTTGGGTTTGCTTATTTGATTCGAAAAGGACACGAGGAGTCAGAGGGAAACGACTGACTTTCAATAATAATAACAGTATGGTTGAGTTATGAAACCGTGAAAATATTGTCAGTTTTAAAAAATCATTAATTATTTTCTAAGTTTTGTGTATAATTTTGAACAAAATAAATCTAATGATCTTTTTAATAGACATATTTTCTGAACCATCGGCTCATCATTTATATTTTTTATGAAAAATCGATTTTTCAATAATTTTATAACATTCCAAAAGTAAATGAATATTTATGTTGGGGTCGTGCAATATTAGTTGAAAGTGTATTGAGAACAGAAAGTGTGTAAATTAAAAATGTGAAAATTGGAATGTATATAACCGATAAATAAATACAAAAAATGAATTAAAAATTGACTAATATGGAAGAATATCAAATTATCTAGCGATTACAAATATCATAGTATAAAATCAATATTGGTAAAGATATTCAATAATAAAAATTCCTAGATAAAGATATTTAATACATTAAAATTAACGAATAATTTATTAGTTATATGGGAAACCCGAGAGGATAATGAGATTAGTCTTTTTTCTAAAATCAAAAAAGAAAATCAGTTTTGATTAAAACAATCACAAAACATTGGCTTTTAAATAATAAATAAAATAAAGCGCCAATCCAGCATTTATATTATACTACAATATATTTCGACAGACTGACTCATTGTAATCGGCAGGTAGATATGAACTTGGAACTATATAGAATAAATTACTTTTAATTAAACAAATTTCTTTCATATTTTAAAAATATTCTATTAAAAATTATAAACTCTGCTCTTATTAATCTTAAGTTTTAAAAAATTAATTTTTAAAAATTTTTTTTAAAACCGAGACTTTAACAAGATTTGGAGTAAAGAGAAATCGAAACTTTGAAAAGTGTTAATATCAAACTTTCTAAATTGGAAAATATACTAGAATCGTACAATTTATGAAACAAGCAACGAATAGAGATTACTATGAGCACCAATAATTCAACTACATCGACAACTACAGCACCAATAGTTTCAACATCAGCAGCGACCGTCAGAGATACAAATGATAATGCAAGTTGTCAAAAGTTATCAGTAAACCAGTATGGAGGAGATCCTGTAGAAATCGCTGACTTTATGGGCAAATATTACATGTATGCAACGGCCTACGGATGGACTCAAGTGGTGATGGTACAGTGATTGCCACTTTATCTCAAAGGGGCAGCACGAGAGGCATGGCAGCAGTTTGACAAAACGAACATTGGAAATGACTGGTCAAAGTTAAAAGACGAACTTGCAAATAAATTAATCGGTGGCGATATAAAGCGCATAATGAGACAAAAATTTTACAACAGAGTTCAAAGATCAAACGAATCGTTAAGTGAATTTGCTCATTACTTAACAACACTTGCAGATAAAGCGTTTGAAGTCAAACAGAAACAACCAGATACTGTATAACAAATCAGAGAGTTGCTACAAGACCAATTTCTAATGGGCGTTGACATGGAGATCCGAAAAGCTCTATGCTAAGTAGATTTCAATAATTTCGATGAATTAGTGAAAAGGCGATGCGAATCGAATAAAATCTAAAGATCACCGAAAAGAAAGCGCAATCTTTTGCAGTGATTTCTGAAAAACGAGACAGATCATTAACGCCATTGAAAAATGACCTATTTCAAAGAACTATCAGTCCATCGCCCAAGTTCAGAAATAAATTTGACTTCAATAGATCAATAGCTAATGTTAAGAGTTCCAACAATGGAAATATATATAATTCAATGCGATATCTGTCGAAAGATGGGACATTATGCCAATCAGTGTTGGTACAAAGATAGCACCCAGAAAAGTCCAAAATGGGTGAGGCCAGATTTGGTGAAAGGCGATAATTGTGCGCCGATTGGTATAAGTTGGATCTGCCGGTGAAGGACGAGATCGAGGCTTTGATGGCAAAATTTGGTAGAGAATTTCGAACAAAAGAATGCTTAGATTTTATTTTTATTGATATTTCAGATAAAGACAATGAATTTTAAAAATGTGTAAATTGTGCATCATATGGCAGAGTAAAAGATTTAAAACAAGAATTGCAACAAGAAATAAAAGGGAAATGATTGAGTTTGAATTTAAAAGGATATATTTAGTTGATTGTGGATTAATTCCAGGTGTTAAAAATGAGTCAAAAATGATGATTATAACTAGCGTGTCAGAAGATATAGAAAACGATGCAAGAAGAATTATAAATGATTTTACAGATGCTTTATTGATAGGTGATGAAGATAAGATTAATGAAGAAGTAGGTGTAATTAATAATTCTGAATTCAAGGTAGAAAATAAAATAAAAATTGTTGATTGTATACGACCATACTTATATGATAAAACTTGATGTAGTGAAAAGTTGAAAAAGATGTTACGAAAAACGGGCACGAGCTCAGAGAGGCAAGAGTAAAAATTGAACCGAAAAAAATGTTGCACTAGAATTTGAAGGTTATAGAGAAATAAAGTATACTCACGAACATTGGTGTAAAAAAGTTTTGAAATTGAGAAAACAGCTGTTGAAGTTATAAGTAGTGATGGAATTATAATATTAAAATATAAAGAAGAGGAACTGGATGATGACGAATATTATTTGATTGTGGATTTATGCCACATGAACTAGATGAGGACGGATATTTAAGTACAAGAGTGAAATTCTTGAATCATATAATCGCGTCAAAGAAATTTAGCACAAGTATAAATAGTCGGTATATGGAAAATGAGAGGGACGAAGAGTAAAGGGCAGTTAGAAATGAGGAACACACGGAAATAGAACTTGATGAGATAAGAGTGGTAAAAATGTTAGACGAATTAGAAGGTAATGAGGTCGCTAAAAAAAGGAAATAAGTCTCGTTAACGAAAACGATGAATCAAGGATTGTTGATGAAGTTAGAAATAAATTGAAGATAAGTAAAAGTGAAGTTGAAAATGAAGTAGAAATGGAGAAACTCGAGGTTGTAGACGAATTAAAAATGAGAGAGGTTGATAGAGTTAATGAAAATGAAGTAGAAAAAGGTAAAAGTTTAAACGAAATTAAAGTAAATTGGGTAAAATTAGTCATAAGGGAAAATTAGATTGACATTACGAGGAGAAATCTAAAGGGGTTATGAAAATATTGTGTCCAACGTTCGAATTTGAAGCAGAAATAAAAGATTATTTAAAGGAAATTAGTGAAATTTTGAGAGGTCGACTTTTAGAAGTAGTACAAAAATATGGTGAATAAGATGGTTTTTGTGATATGAAAGTGATTGAAAAGTTAATTAAATGTGGAATAAACAGAGAATCGGTAGTAAACGGGTTTACATTTATCGTTTTGGAAGTGGGAACGCATGCTTATATGAAACCAAATGAAATAGAAAATTTGATAAATAAAGCAGCTCAGATATTGAATAAAAGTTTTGGGAACTGGATTAAAGATAACGGAGGTTGGGAAAATATAGTATCGTCATGTAAAATGGAAAAAGAGAATGAAAAAATGTATAGTCCTCAGCGGAGAAGGCTGAATAGAAAAGTAAATACTGAAATGAGAAAAACAATGATATTTCGATGGGTAATGTTGATGTTTATTATTTTATGTGGGGTGTTCACTCAAACCGCTTCGTTGGTAGCATATGACTGTTCTCAAACTAAAATTGGAAAAATTTATTCAGTAGTAGACATGGCTGATTGTTCGGAGGCGTATCCGATTAATTTAAAAATTAATGACGTTAAATATCATGTGTATCAGGAATTGGATCTGAGACGAGCAAATGTTCGGCAATGTCTTTTAAAAAGGATAACATTTATATTTTATTGTGGGAAATGGGGCCATGCGTCAATATTAAAAATGCAGGCCATTCCGAGACCGGTTGAGGCAATTCCGGAAAATTGCATAACGGCATTTCAAACAGGTGATTTGAAAATCAGTTCTGAAATTAAATTAAAAGCAAAGTTAAATCATATGATTAGAGAAACCATTGTAGTTAAAGGAGCTTTAAAGGCAGATGGTCATTGTGAAGGAGAACCACATAAATTGAATGGTAGAATTATTGATAAAATAGTAGCAGTGGAAGAGTATTTAACTGAATTGAGAGAATGTCAAGGTATGTTTAATGCTGATACAAGGAAATTGCAAACACATCCATTTTGCAATATGAAGCAGTCTAGTTATTAGGCAGGTGAGTCAATTCTAGTGTTTGACGTAAAAACAAATGTGTGTAATCTGGCGTATTTGAAAACAATGATTTTTAAAGAATTAGTTGGTGAACAATTCAGAGAAAGACCCGATCGATTGAATTTAAATACCAGAGACAACGGAAAAGTGAGAGTGACTCCGTCTAGGACAAGAAAGACACCTGTAATGTTAATGTCAACTTCACCTTGTGATGGAATGCGATTTATTAGAAAAGACATCACAAATAAATGTGTTTAAATAGTATATGAAACAAATTATAAAGGTATATATCCATCAAAGAAAACAATTGAAGATGCAAAAACTAGAATCCATACGGAAGATATTAACCACACGCACTGGTATATATTGACGATATAATCGTATTTTCAACGTGTTTCGAGGAACACCTAATAGACGTCGAAGTAGTATTCAAAAGACTGCGAAAACCCAACCAAAAAATAAAACCCTCAAAATGTGAGTGGGAAAAATTGGAAGTAGTTTATTGTTGAGGATTGCAGCCTAACCCAGATAATGTAATAAAAATCAGAGATTTTCCAGTTTCAAAAAATATAGATCAAATCAGACAATTTCTGAGATTGGCAAGCTATTACCGAAAATTTATTAAAGATTTTTCTCATATTGCACAAAATCTTAACGTGCTACTGAAGAAACAAAGTAAATTTGTATGGGAAAAGTCCCAACAAGAAGAATTTGATGTACTGAAAGAGTCTGACAATGCAGCCAATCTTGAGATGCCCAGATTTTAAAAGGTCTTTTATCGTCATAGCCATTTTTAGGGCAACAAGTTGAAAGCGAAAAATATCACGTGATTGCTTATGCGAGTAGAACATTGAAACCTCACGAAAAGAATTACTATTCAATAGAAAAAGAAGCATTAGTATATGGCATAACTACATTTTGACAATATTTAGTTGGCAGAAAGTTTTTAGTATTGACAGATCACAATCCATTGCAGTGGCTCATGAAGCAGAGGTTCGGCGAGCAAATTAATAAAATGGTCTATATCCTTACAAAAATACGATTTTGAAATTAAATATAGGACAGGTAAAGCTAATACAAACACGGATACCATGTCACGTATTTCAGTTGAGGAAGGAACAAATTGCGAAAATACAATATTCGCTGTAATGAGAGCGGCATGTAATATGAAAGAACTGCAAGCTAATCAAAAAGATGAGGAAGTAAATCAATTACGGAAGCACGCGGTTAAGATCAAAAAAGAGAGTGATTGGAAGTATGTAACGGAAGAGAACCATAAATATGTCATTCATGAAGAACTGCTCAAATGTGTAAAAAACGGTAGCTTATTAATAGTAGCACCGACGAAAAATCGAGAAACATCGTTATTGGCATATCACGATGGAGCGCTTGGTGGATATCTATCGTCCAGAAAAACATATTCTAGACTGAGATTAAAATATCATTGGGAAACAATGGAACGAGATGTAAAGCAGTGGAGCAATACTTACAAAATATGTCTAACCCATAGAAATACGGGAAAGAAAATCAAAGTTCCCTTGAACCCAATGCCAATTCCGTCAGCACCAATGGAAATGACAGCAATGAATATTTTCGGACCATTGCCAGAAACAATAAATTGGAATAAATATATTGTAGTCTTCTGTGTTTATTTAACAAAATGGCCGGAAGCTTACGCAATGCAGAATCAAAAACAGTTGCTAGAATCTTTTTTGAGAATATTATTTTTAGATATGGCTCACCAAAGAAATTATTAACTGATCAAGGTTCAAATTTTCAGAACGATCTATTTAAATCAATTACAGAATTATTTGGGATTCTAAAATTTAGTACGTCACCATATCACCCGCAAACAGACGGACTAGTCGAGAGGTTTAATGGTACCTTAATTAGTATGATATCGTCATATGTAAATCGAAACCAAAAGGATTAGGACCTATTTATAAAACCATGTCTGTTCGCATAAAGAAATTCAGTAAACGAAAGTACTGGAGAAACATCGTTTTATCTAATGTATCTGAGACGAAACAACATGCCTGTTGATTTGGAATATCAACCTTCAGTCATGCAGTATATGGAAGTTCCAGACTATAAAGTTATGATGCAAGAGACTGTGATAAGTGTGGAAACAAGCAGGACTCAAAATCAAATACAATCAGGAGAGTTTCAAAGACCAGTATGATAAGCGAGTGCATGAACATGGCATAAAAGTGGGAGATTTAGTTTATTTTAACAAACCCGAACCAACAAAATTACAAATACCATTCAAAAGACCGTATACTGTATGTAATACAACAGAAACCAACTTAAAGTTACGACCGGTCAGAAACAAAAAGGTAGAAACAATAGTGGTGCATGCGAATCGTTGTAAAAAGATTAAATCAGAGGGTGAAGGGAAATATTCGTTGAAATCAAAGCAAGATAAAATAAATGATGGGTCGAATATTATACAAAAACCCCACACCATTGAATTATATGAATAAAATTTTGTTCGTGACATTGATAATATCTAATCTATTTTGTTCAAACGAGGCAGAAGTCATGCCAAAACGGTTATTGAGGTGCTTGAAAATATTCATACATATTCAACTCTTACTCAAATTGTATGGTTATATCTTTGCAAAGAATCAGAAGAAATTGATAATCTTGTGAGTTATTTTGAACCCCCGAAAAAACTAGGCTATCATCAAAAATGTTGATTGCACGGGATTTAACAATGAATTTTAAATATCCCTGGCTGAATAAACAATATGAACCTCGAAATGATTCTGTAAGAAAACTGCATAGTTTAGTTAGATTAAACGTGTGGACACAAAAATTTAAAAACCACGTCGAAGTGGAACCCGTTATAAATGGAATTAACATATTGGCAACCAGATGAAACCCAACAAATCAAAGTGATTTTTCAAAGCTATTTAGTCAATACCCTCAATCTGAGAAAACCATTTGTAAAGTACTTTAATTTGAAATTAAATAAAACTTATAATATCGTGATTTATTATTATATAAGGCACTTTTAGTGATATTAAATGTGTCGAAGTAATGTCGATCAACATTCATTTGATAAACGAAACCAATAGAGTTGTATTCCATTACCTCAATCAAACAATTATGGCTGTCTCCAATCTAGACATCAATCAGCAAATAATGATATACTATTATGGGAAAATTCAAGCTCTACTGAACGACAAACAAAACTGGCAAACTCTTAATTTCTTTCAGTCAAGATCAGCATCGAAAATTAAAATGGTGCACATGAAAATTAAATACTATCGACGTACAAATCAGACTAGCAGTTGGCAAAAACCATTCGTCGAAAACAAAGATGTTCAAGTTTCAGTAAATCAACCAAGCACATCGTTCAACCAAAGCATGGAAAAGCCGAACAGACGATAATAAATCCTATTCAATTGTGTATAAAAAAACTATTTCGAGCTAATGATTCCGAAACAGTATTCAACCAAATCACATTACAAATCGGTAATGCTAGAACATTCTTCATAATTGTGATCATGACAATAACTATTATCATTCTTGTCATATAAATGATATCATTTTCAAAATTTATTCGAACAAATAAACATCGCGGTCGTATCGACCGACCGAAACCTGCGTTGGTCGTGTTTTATATTGACATTATATCTTTCATATATATTCTGATTGATGTGAATCTTTTATTATAGAGTATCCTTTGTATGTAAAGAGTCATGTGCACTCTGATTGGATAACCGGGTTAAAGGGATAGAAAATAAAATATGTTTGAATAAGAGTAAGTGGTATAAATTTAAAAGTGAAATAAAAATAAATTAGTATAAAATAATTTAAAACGGTAAGAATTTATTATTAAATATTATTATTTATATCGGGATCGAAGGTGGTACCTTCGGGTGCTTACTGACGGTCTCCTATCACAAAAAAATATAAAATTCAACAATTAATTTCTAATGTCCTTAGAGAAAATGGAGCGATGGGAAAACAGCACAAGGATGACGTAATACAATTTTCATCGATTGAAGAAAAAATATGGAGATTCAAAAAGATTTTCGATCGAAAAAAACTTGTTGATCCCAAACTGGTTCCGGGCGGATGACATAAAAATGAAGGTATTCCTATTTATTATTCAGAGGAATTCCGGATTAAAATAAGCTGAAGAGATTGAAACAAAAGCTGAAAACGAATGCCGGATGCACATTATCGACGGAAAAATCGAGATCTTAAACGAAAGATGAAAAATATGAAATAAAGCACAAAAATTTACATCGTAGACAATTTCAGAGGAACTGTGGCAGATGAGAATTAGAGCAGCATACAACAAAGCCACAATAGCATTAAAAGTGAGGATTTCAAACGCAATAAATGA
Organism: Schmidtea mediterranea; assembly: GCA_022537955.1. Taxonomy (NCBI): domain Eukaryota; kingdom Metazoa; phylum Platyhelminthes; order Tricladida; family Dugesiidae; genus Schmidtea; species Schmidtea mediterranea. Next base: position 154,260,743 of record CM039680.1, on the reverse strand, counting down.
GGTTCCAAAAAATGAACCCACAATCGATGAACCAGGATTCTCATCAATCAACGGGAAATGCTGCAACAGAAACATTCATTATTTATACATGACCCTCGACGAAATATGTCAAAGAATTTTATTCATCGATGCCGAATATGGCACTTCAGAAACACGCAAGATGATTCCATTATCAATCGCCATTATAAATTATGATGGAAAGGTACTGAAGGATTTGTACAATACACCAAGAATTAGGATCCAGCACTATGTATCATTTTGCCATGGCATTAATGAAGCTGCATCCAGAAATCAACTTCGATCAATATACGGAAATGTGGGAGATTCAGAAACTAACAGTTGGGAAGATATTTGTAGGGTATGACTTACGTACCGAACTACAATATTTAAAAATTTGGGTAGGAAAATTATATGGCATTAAAGATCTCGCTGCAGCACTAATTTTCGAAAAAATGGGAATATCAAAAAAAGGACAATTGCTTAAACTCCAAACATTGGCAGAAGAAATATGTTGGGGGGAAACGCAAACAGGATTCCACTCAGCTAAGAAAGATGCAAAGAATATTTGACGGATATATAAAACAATTGAAAATCAATGGGAGGATCTTGTAAAATGGCAACAAAAAGTAATTTCCAAAAAATATTCATTGGATGAATATGAATCAAGAGGTCAAGAAAGTACTAGTCAACTAGAATGCGAGGAAGATAGAGTAATACAAATGGAAGTGACAATACAATATTAGATGGCAACACAATCTTCAAAGGGTATGACGGATGAGAATTTAGTGTTTTTTCTGCCAATGGTGAAACAGAGAGCAGAAATGAAAATAGAACCAGTACCGTTCAATAAACGCAAACTAATCCTTAAAATTAAAGCTCCAGAGGAACAGCCAACAACCAGTACCGGCATTGCTACCTTAATCGGTCAAGACGAAATAGTATAAAATGGGAGGAAATATACGAGGAAAGAAACCATAGCAAAATATGAGTGTGGAACGGATACATGGGAAATTATTACTATATGTAATCATAATTGGTATTATTAATATTATGGTTATTACTGTTCTAGTTGTAAAGAGAAAAAATAAATCAACAAATTTTATTAAAATGTCATAATTTTTAATATCTAACAAGTTAAATGAATTAAAACAAAAATTAAAGATAGATTATCCCATTAAAACAAAATCTATATTAAAATTTATTTATTAAAATTTCTCTTTAAACTAAATCGTAAAAAAAATTAATTAAAAATTTTTTCCCATTTTGGTTAATATTAATATTATTGTTATCAGTATTGTTGTTATCGTCATTATCATTATTAACATCGTTATTATTATTTCGCATCATTACTGTTATTTTTTCGCATCATTATTATAAACTGAGGCATGCTCTTAGCAACGATTTCGGGAGAATCAGATTCACTTAACTGCTGTATTGTTTGTAAATTTTCATCTAAAGGTAATTTAACTAGAATTCTGACGCTCGAAACAATTCTTACGCTCCAAGATCTAAAAAGTCTAGTGAATTCATAACTGAAAATCAAGTCCGACGGTTTTGTACAAGATTCCGATTGTGTCACATGATAAAAGCATCAATATCTAGCCGGCGTTCAATTACTTCAAAAATCGATTTTCTTTATTCAAAATGAATTATATATTTCACGTTTTCAAAATAATAACTGATCAAACCAGGAATTTGACTATTATAATTAGGCATATTCCCAATAGCATTGCACTAACACCTCTAATGACTTCACATTCATCATTGTCCACTCCCGAAACCTCCGAAGTTAGAGATGATAAATTACTACTGCTTTTAGAACCATTATCGTGCTCTTCACAAAGAAATTTATTGGCTGCTTTAGGCAATTTGATAGCCATGTACAAAGAAGCATTAATATTCCAATTTTAGCATAAGAATTTCATAAGATTAGTGGTGTGGGATTGTGATGTGTAAGTGTATTTGATGAAATAATTATGACCTGTAAGAAATTTATGAAATGTAAAATAAATCTAATTAATTTAAAAAATTATACATACCACGATTAATCCATGCAAAACAAAATAAGTTACAAATTGACAAATTGAACTGACTAATTTTGTTACTTTAAATTTGGTGATGCGTAACAAGCATCTGATTGGTTGATTTTTTCTCTTCCGTATTAGTATCGACTTTCACTAATCGAAAAAATATATGTAAATAACCAGCCAATCAAAATCATATTGTCTGTGTGTATTTTTAGCTTGGCGAGGAAACAAAATCTTGAAAAATTACTTTTGTATTTGAGAGAGAGAAAATAATCGTCATAAATATCATAGTAGTTTGGGATAGAAATTACTCACTGGAAACTGCAATTTGATTGGCTGTTTACTTTTAATAAGATGTCAAATGTCTTAAATGGACTTAACAGATGCACGCGTCTATGTATGTGCCAATTGAAGGGAAAATATCCAACCAATCAAAGTTGAAATCCTAATATTTCGTTGGGATTTTGGAAGAGGCAAAGTTTTTCGGACAGGAAAGATAAATTGCCCATTTAAGCGCAATCGAACTCCCGTTAAAGGGAATTAAAATAATTTATTACCCCATAAAGGGGAAAATTTTTTAATTTAATTTCTGCTATAGACAGAATAATGAATGGACGGACCGAATAGAAAAACAAATTGTGAATAAATCTAATGCAAAAAATAACTTTAATTTAAAACAAAAGTAGTCAATTATTTTTTTCATATTTATGATTATTTCGTTAAAATATTACAATTAAAACAATTTTAAAAAAAGCTCGGTCCCAAGATGTCTGAATAATCGATGGACTACTGTGCCATACCTAAAACTTTTGCTCTACTCAATATTTTTTTACGCGAAGAGATTAATTTTTGTTTCAGGATCTTGGATTGTCACAAATAGCAAGCATTAACAAATCAGTTAACATTCCTTTGGGTTCAGCTGCTCACCAAATATATAGAATGCTTTGTGATCACGGTTATGATAAAAAAGATTTTTCGGTTATTTATAAATTTTTGAATGAAAAATAGGTCTAGTGTTTTAATGGATATCTTTTGCACTTTTGTTTTGACATAACTTTTAAAGTTTATTATAAAATAATTAATTTAATAATTTCATATTATATTCAAAAACGAATTTTTTCAATTGTATGCTAGTGTTTTGAATTTTAATTAGTTTGAGCTGTTATACCAAGGAATACCAAGTTTAAAATTATGAGCTCTTTTCTTTAAATCGTTGCAATATGGATTTGAAAGTTTCGTGTCTGAAAGCGATGATATTGCTTTGTTTCGTTAGGTTTATAAATAAATTCGTTATTATACTAAGCTGCATAATTAAATTTATCCTTGTAATACCAGTAACAATGTGTCGTTGGGACTGCACCAACAGTCTTAGAGTTTAATCAAATGTGAGTTGTGCCACAAAAAAGTGACATCAAATTTTGTTTAAATTGATTATTACGTAGCTTTGAACAGTTTTCAAATCGTTGATTAATTTTAGCATTCATTTAGAATTGTTGATCTCTATTGTAATTTTTATGATTGTTCTAATGGTATAGTTACTTAATCGACTTGAATTTTTAAAAAATATTACAAAATACGAAAGCCGTGTTAACAACATTTATTAATAATTCATTAGAATTCTAGATAAGGTCGTACGCTGAATGATATAATTGGTGGTGTAATCAACGATTTTAAAAAGGTTTTAAAGTTATGTAATCGTTTGAAATATGATATGATGCTATACAATATTTCATTGAAACAAGCCGAACATTTCTAAAAGAATAACAATATATAGTAGTTGCGTACTTGTGATACAACAGCTGTTCTATTTTTTTGAAAATTTACTTAACCATCGACTTAAACAAAAAAAATTTAAGAGGGTTTTCTGGAAACATTTATGAAAAGTTAAGGGAGACCCTTTTTTCAAAGATCGAAAACTTTTCATTGGATCTACCGTGCACATGATTTCATACTATCTTTAATTTTCATTGTAGTATTTCTGTTATTATTTCACTTAAACCAAATTATTTTCATCTACAATTTAACATTTTATTTCAAAGATTATTTATTTATTAGTTATCTCTTAATACCTTTTGCATTCAAAATTTTTAACAATTACGTTTGTCGTGATACGACTTATTACGATATTCAAAAAAATATTACAAAAGTATTCAGCTCTCTTCAATTTTAGAGCGTTAAAGATTAGAAAAATTTAAGATCACTTTAGTAAGTTAGTTTTGCTTTCATCTTGTAATGTAATTTTTTATGGTTTTGTAATAAAAATTTCTAATGATAAATTTTATAAATACTAATTAGTTGTTATATGCATTGCTAGCTCTAACTTTGTTGTAAGTCAGATGAAAAATGTTCTCTGAAAAGTGATTACTGAATAATTATTATATGCTTCATTTGAATGAAACTGATGAGGATACCTAAATAATAGAGTAAACTAATTAATAAACATGTAAAATGATTGGGGAAACAATTATAAGTGATTAAGATGTGGTTCTGGAGCTTAATAAAAATTTAGTAAATAAGAAATGTCGAATAAATAGAAGGGAATAAGAGAAAATCAATAAAAACAGACAATTAAATAAAAGGTCATTTATAATTAACGAGTGCAAATTTATGAAAACAAAAGGAAAAATTGCTTGTTATTTCGAAAGCCCTTTCAAGATAAGGAAAAGAATGTTGTTTGGGAATCCAGGAAAGGGCACCTCTAAAAAATTATTTATCTGGACAGCTGTCAGTGATTATAGAGGCCCAAATGGAATTTGCGGTAAAAGATATCTGAAATTCTATCAGAGTTACCAATCTCAGAAACCTACCACAGTAGTCAAATGATTGTAAAGCCAATTGATCCGAAAAGTTCTATTCTTCCCGAAGGGTCGTAATAAGCACCAAATTGTGATTGATTGATAATTAATTGTGTCATTTTAAAGTGTAAAGTTTTAAAGTCAATTTTAAATGTAATGATAGTTCTTTGGAAATTATTGACCAAATTGAATGTACACACTATAAAATGTGTTGTTTTGAAAAAAATGAAGTTGTTTACTCATTTAATAAATATTGTGTTTCCAACGAACTAGTTTTATTGAAAGAAAATAAAATTGTATTTGATGATCACAGTAAATTTATTTCAATTTTATCGAATTTGACGACGTTTGGGTGCTGATGGGTGTGGATCCGTGTTGATTGGTAATCGTTGGTTGGTATATGTGTGTGTGAACGGTTTAAGAACGGTAGGTTCTAGAAGGTAGGTGTGTGTGGAAGATTCTAGAAGTGTGTTGGTCCACAATTGTGTGACGTAATAAGTATGAGTTAGGTAATCGATTTGTTGGTCCACAACTGCGTGACATAATAAGTGTGAGTTAGGTAATCGATGTGTATGGTGTAATAAGTGTGTCTCTGTGTAATGACTGATCAGTGGACACGTGACATTGTCGTGCGGTTACATGGCAACAGTGGACAAAGGTCAATTACTAGGTAGCAACATATTAGACAGAGGTCAGATGTTATGTAACATTGTGTAATCCAAGGGGGTTGTTTCTGACGGGCTCACATCCTACTACTGATACTAACTAAATATTAACAAAATATTTTAATGGGGATATATAACTTGAGTACTTTCTATAATGTTCAGATGGATGAATAAGATTTTGTTAACCATACACAATTGACGGCTTTTTATGTAAAAATACTTGGAAATGAGTCAATTATCATCAAATTAATACTTTTCAATAAAGATATCATAGCTTGTTTTAAATATTTGATTAAATTGAATTTCCATTGATTTGTCGTAGATTTTGAATCTAATTACCAAGAAACATACATTCAAAGATGTACTCACTGTTCGATGAAGGGGTTCCACATCATTGAGGTATTAAATAAATCGGGAACGAAATTACTTTAAAGGGTTAATTAAGGTATGATACAAAGCTGAAATATATTCACATACAAAGTTGACACATGATGTAACATTCACACATCGACCAATTAAAATCATTCATTATTATTGCATTTGGGTCGCAGATGAGTAATAAATTCAATCAAATGACAGAAATTAGCAAATCACATATGAAACACGATAATCATACACTGAGGTTATCAATTTTAATCTATGTGAGGTATTTATCACATATAAATCTAACCCATTTGATATTATTTAACAGTCTTAATATGTTTGTTATGAAAACATGGGTATATTTGGGGTGTTTCATTAAAATATATCAGTCATTGTTGAGAATTATTTTAAGTTAGACATAAACCATCAAAACTTTTATTTTAGAATTATAGGAAGTTGAACTTTATTTTATAAAAAACTGTCGTAACTTCCATCAAATTCAATTGGTAAAACAGAAAAATATATTTTTACTACATTAGATATATATATATATATATATTTACAAAATGGTATTATTCAATATTTAAATCACAAATTTTACATTTACGAGTAGTGATTTTGAATCAAGAAGACCAAATAATTGTATGCCCACAAGATAAATATATGATGGATACTTTGCTAATCTGGCAAATTGAACATGTCAGAAAATCTTTTCTTGCATCGGACAGTTTTTTCGATTATTTGTATTTCTATTTTATCGAAATTATCCATGAAAGAGCGAATAAGGTTGTGATATTTTCCAAATCTAAAATCCACGCATGACCAGAAAACACTGAGTATATTAAATTCCGTAGGATCAATATCATTTAAAAATATATTCCAGATCGATAATTTCATTAGTGATTTGTTGAATCCAAACAAGTTTACAAAACATTCAACTAATTCATGTTTAAAGGATTTTTCCAATTTGCTAGAAATATATCATCAAATTTTGATGCCAAAAGCCTATCAATTATTGAAAAGGTCTGACCCCATATAACACCTAATTTAAATGGTTAGTTTATTCAATAAATATCAAACCAAACTTCTGTATCCTTTATCTCCATTTATGAAAATAAAATCTAAAGTAATTTATTAATGAATGTTTAATAAATGTTTAATAAATATAAAATTTTGTTATTCGGTGATATTCATGATAAAATATCCATGGTAATGTTGATATTTGGTTAATGAAAATATGGTCATACAATTTGATTATACAACATATTCATACAATTTGATCATACAACATGGTCATCCAACATTGAGCGAATCATATATATGTATATTAGTTAATACATAGCCATTGAGTAAGTTCTTAATAATCTTACTAATATTAATTATATAATTGAGTATTTGTTACCAAATTGGAAACATTACAGGCTTAGTCAATTTCTATATATATGCTTAGAAATAATGTTTATTTTTATATATTTATATATATTTAATGGATATTTTGGTAAGAAAGCATATAAATTATGTAAAAGTATGTGTCATTCTCAAATATTTTCCTTTGCAAATATTTTTCAGCCAAAACATTTAACCACTTGCGCTATATTGACGTGCCAGGCACGCCTTGATGATTTTTTTCAAAACCGCAAGTGACGTGTATACCACGTCGGTAGCATTTGTGGCAAAAACAAAAACGACGTGTGTGCAACCCTTGAGCTCGCTGACGCGGTGAGACGTCGATGCCTTACGATACTTTACATATATAGTAGAGCGCGGCCCACCTACCAAAAATTAAATCATAGCGCAAGTGGTTAAAAATCTATTAAATCGGTTTCATAGACGAAACTTATAACCCAATAAAAAAATTTCCAGTCAAACTGTTATATTATTGTTTTTAAAGCGACTTTTTCCAATCAGATTAATGTATGCTCGTTGCACCTAAATTGCAATTTCTTTGTTTTGGAATTGAACATAATATTGTTTTACATAGTTTTACTATGTTTTTTATATTATTGATGGGTTACTGGGGGTTGATATTTGTTTAAATGTTCTTATGATTTCCCTGGTAACGCCATATAAATATTTCTAGTTACCACTCAGAACCCGTTGCTAGGCAACGTTGGAAACGTGTTCGAGTGGGTGGATTGTCCGCAAAACGTGAGCGCTATTACTAATGCTGTAATTGCCCGGACAATCCCTGGGTTCAACGAGCTATCGTTAGAAGATCTGTGCTCGCTTTAAGCCATTAGGTCCCTTTCTCTTTATGGTGAGTTTTGTAAACTGTATTTACCCATACTCCGGATTGAAGCAAATTAAAAATATATGAATTAACTAATTAACGATCAAACAATTACAAAAATTTAATACAGTGCATATCAATTTCACACGGGGTAAGATTTAAATTTAGTCCGTAGTCTGGGTTGTATTCCGCAATCGCGCGGCTCGTCTTTTGGCCCGCTCTTTGCGTCCTGGACGATAGCTGTTTGTAGTGGTTGTCGGGGTCGAAGGTACGGTTGTTGTTGGGGTGGCCGTTGCCTCCGGTAAGCCAGTTGGGCGGGGGCGAACACGAGAGGGTATGTTACCGCAGCTCCCTCTTGACAAGCAGATAAGGCCACTTCTAACCCCTTCACTTGGGTTTTTAGGTTTTGATTGAGTTTTCGTTCGTCTGCCCACCCTTTCTGGGCGGCAGTGAGTCGTTGGTAAAGTATCTTGGCTTTTTGGGGCGCCATCCAGATGGCGTTTATTTATCGTATTTCTGCGGTCAGCTGGATGATCTGGTCGTGAAGGTCCTTGTTAGCCTTCCGGGCATGGGCGAGTTCGGTTTGCAATATCCGCAGGGGTTCCATTCTATAATATCTATATATAAAATATTTAATTGACTCATTATTATATATATTATATATATTACATATATAGTTACATCAAACATGGGTGCAAATGTCTAGGAAAGCAAAACGAAAAAAAAACGAAAACTCCGGCAATTATTTTTATTATATCCATGTTAATCAAAAATTTACAATCGTCGGTTCGGATGATCATAGTTGTTCCAGGGATTTTTCCAACCATTCCTTCGCCGAGCAACCCGAGACTACAAATACGGGCCGTCTTGTATTCCGCACCGGTCCGTGCTTGGGCGGCGGCGCCTCACTATAAGCTTCCAGGATTCTCCCCGCAGCTACGTCATCTTCCACGTTGGCCAGGTACTGCCTGACCCGGACCACGTGAAGATCTACTTGCCTTTGGTGTGCTTCTAGTCGGTCGAGTAGTTCGCGAGCATGTTCTAGAATTTCACAGGCCGGATACTGTTTGTCCTTTTGCTCATCGGCCACTGGTAATTGCTGGTCCATTCCCAACATCTGGTCAATGGTTTGACTGGGTCCTCTTGGAGATGGCTCCTAGTAGCCCTTTGCTCGCCATAGTGGTCGCCGAGCCTGTCTCCATTCTTCTGCAATGCCAGCGGGGACCCACTTGAGAGCTCCTGATGTTTCTACAAGTGAAATATTTTGATGACATTTCTGATTAGGTAAATTAAATACGTCAAAAATATTCTTAAGAATAATTCATTAACTATTATGACGAGTTGAAATCCGGGAAGTAAATCCGATCAAAAATTATTAACTAAATATTGCAGAAATTCTGGAATTCAACGTACTTACCTTAGTTTGATAGTTTCATTCAAAGATAATTTTTATTCGGCATAAAAATCGAAATTTATTGGGTGAAATTATTAATGTTAACTATTTTTAAAGGGTATGGGTTTAGAGATCAGTAGGATATGGTTGTGAGTGGGTTTGATGGTAATAATGGTAATTAAAAAGGGATAAGGGACTGACATGAATATAGTAGGGTGAGTAAATTCTACTGGGAGTCGTGATGTCAAAAGATGGAGAGTAATAATATTAACGGATTAAATCGAATAGGTTAATGATCGGATTAATAATGATGAGATATTATTACACTGATAATAGGGCAAATAATTTTTATAATTAATAATGCCGTTAAAAAATCAGGGGTGATAGGAATATCATAATATTGTGAAACTTATTTGTAGTTAAATAGAACTCCTTAAGTATTTATCTAATTATTACTATTTATCATTTAATAATCAAAGATATTTTATGAAATTCTTACCCTTAGTTTGTAAATCCAGATTCGTTACTGCATCTTCGTTGAGTACCCTAGCCGAGGACTCTTCATCATTCAAAGTTTGTCGAGAATTCATGTCGCTGTAATAATCCAAAATTTCTGTTTGAATGGTGATTGTGGACGCACTTTTATCAAATCGACAGAGTGGGTGTGTTTTGTACCTGCTTACTGTTGTAATCATTGACACACTGTGCCTGGTAGTGGTAAATAATCGATAAATTTCCGGTGAACTTATTTATTCAGTGAAAAATTGAAAATCAATATGGATTGCAGTGGACTATGAATGTTTATGTTAATTATTGTAATAGTTTGATCGGGTGAATAACGACTCGGTTTGTTTATTGTAATTTACGTTTGATTTTTATTGATTTTATTTAGAGATTCGCCTTGTTGGAATCAGGGATTTGGGTGCAAGTTTACAGTCGAAATCATCAAAATTAGTATCTAGTAATACATATATTTTTAGTTATTGATTTTTTAATCCTTTTTAGCGAATTATTTATGAAAATTGGGAAAATCTTTATTGGGAGCATCTCTATAAATTATTTATCTGGACAGCTGTCAGTGATATAGAGGCCCAAATGAAATTAGCGGTAAAAGATATCTGCAATTCTATTTGACATCAGTAAGTATTATTGGATGACGGAGTATTAAAAGGAAGCGCAATTGGAATCAAAGAGACAAAAAGAGATTAGAGAGAAATTGGACTAAAGAGAAAAAGAGATTATTAGAGAAAATTGGACAAAGAATTAAAAAGAGAAAATTACAGAAATTTATTGAAGAAAGGTATTAAAAAGAAATTTGGAGAAAACTAGAAGTTGAAATCAAAGAAAAGAGAAATTTGAAACAGGAATTAAGTGAAGTCAAAGCAAAGCAACTAAATCATATTTACCGATTTTAGAAACCCGTCACAGTAGTCAAGTGATTGTGAAATTCAATTGATCCGAAAAGTGCTATTCTTCCCGAAGGGTCGTAATAAGCACCAAATTGTGATTAATAGATAATTCGTTGTGTCATTTTAAATTGGCGATAAAGTATGTTAATCCATAAAGTTTATATCATTTGGAGTTCATTACTGTTGTTTAAAAGCACGCTTGGAAACAGATTGACAATAGATCATATTCAAATTCATCTTCTGACCCAACATATTTGGTGAGCACGACGTGATCAAAGTCGGTGAAAATTTATTGAATAGAAATTTTGTTTAAAAGTGATGTAAAAGGAGAAATTTCAAATAATTGTGATATTTTGAGAAACTTTGTTGAAAAAATTTGAAGTGAAATTTAGTGAAGATTATTTGAATTTAAATTTGAAAAGGTAAAATTTTTTTGTTTTAACAATTTGAAATTTAGGTTTATGTGATTTGAAAATTAAAATAATCAATTATCTAAAATGAATCAAAACAAATTTTTTGTGAATAAAAAGAAAATTCAAGAATCAGTTATTGGAGAGAATATCGATTTTTTCAGAAATTACCATTGTAGCCTTTTGAAGGCGAACCAATTGCTTTTACTGATTTTAAGAATGATTACTTTATATATGCTTCAGCATATGGATGGTCTGAAACCATAATGATACAAAGATTTCCATTATATATTCAAGGATCACGCGTGATACATGGAAGCAAATTAACAAAAAGAAAATTGGAAACTATTGGTCGAAATTAAATGATGCTATGAAAGTTAAATTAGTATGTAGAGAAATTAGAAGATATTTTGAACGAGGATTTCATGAAAGAAAACAAAACCCAGACGAATCTGATCTTGAATTTGGATATGGATTAATTTCATTAGCTAAGAAAGCATTTTCAGTAAATTCAGTCGATGATATTAATATTCAAAATCTTATTGTTGATCAATTTTTAAGTGGACTTAGCAGTAACTTGAAAATAGTATCTTCTATCGTGCAATATGATTGCATATTTGATTTAATTTGAAAGATTTCATACATTGAATTAAACATGGCTGATTGTAATAAAGTTGTAAAGTTCAATAACTTATGCTCCAAACAAAATATTAGAAAATCTAGTTTTCAAGATAAATTTAAAAGTGAAGATCTTGAGATCAATGAAAGTAATAAAAATATTTGTAACACTTTAAGATCTTTTAAATCTTTGAACTTTGAAAAGAAACTATTATTAAATTATGATTATGATGTATATGGTCAAAAGAGTTATTCAATAACTAATAAATGTAATTTAAATTATGAAACTATTGAAAATGAACTTTGGCTGGAAGATATGGTAGTTGAATTCAAATGTAATGATAGTTCTTTGGAAATTATTGACCAAATTGAATGTACACACTATAAAATGTGTTGTTTTGAAAAAAATGAAGTTGTTTACTCATTTAATAAATATTGTGTTTCCAACGAACTAGTTTTATTGAAAGAAAATAAAATTGTATTTGATGATCACAGTAAATTTATTTCAATGTTATCGAATTTTACGACTTTTAATGTTCATTTATCTTTTGTTCATAGCAAAGTTATAAGGTATAAATGTATAGTCATTACAAAAAATATTATTAATTTGAATTTACTGTTAACTAAATGTGAGATTTTACTAATTCCAAATTCTGATGAAATTATAATTGATTCTGAATCTTTATCTGAAGCTACAATGATCCTAAATGAATGTAAAGTATTTGAAAAGTATTTTATTAAGAATAATGTTACAAGTAAAACATCTAATATTATATATATCATTTTCAAACTAATCTGGACTCATTTAAAATTTTATGAAAATAAAAATATCGAAGAGAATATTAGATATCACTTTGAGTACTTCAACTCGCGTATGAAAGATAGTATTTGCCTTCCTACGATTTGTTACATCAATGTTATATATTTAAAATGTGGAAATCTTATCGGATCTGATGGAGAATTAAATATTAAAACTTATGCCTTACTTGTAAATAGACTGATGATCGAGTTTTAATAAATCATAATGAAAATATTTGAGAAAATTATGAAATTTATAAACCTCAATCCAAAGTTATCTTAATCAGGTTCTATTTACTTTAAATTATTCTTATCGACTACGTAAACCAAATAATTAAAAATTATTATTTTTACGATAAACTTGAATTTGAGTTACTTGTATATAGATGAAATTTTTATTACTTATCACTTTTAAATGATTAAAAGGTTTGAGTTGTGAATGATTGACAATATTTAAATGTTTCAGTAAAATATTGAATTATAATTGTAATTGGGAACTGTTCTGAGTTAAACTGTTATGATCAAATATTTGGTAAATTTTTGTAATGAGATGTATTCAAGCTTCAAGAGTCTAAAGGGTCAAACTTTGGCCAAAAATTTTATTTTTGATATTATGCAGAGAACGATGATTTGAGTAAAAATGTCAATTGAACTATGGTTGTTTTTTCAAAAGGTTCGAAGTTACAAATGGTCAAACTTTAGCCAAAAAATTTATTTTTGATATGTTTTAGAGATTGACGAAACAAGCAAAATTGCTAAAAGAACTTTAGTCATCAAAGATTTAGATAAAAAGTTTTAAAGGATCACAACTTTGGCCAAATATTTTAATTTTCGATATATTATGTAGAATAATAAAATGATCAAAAATTACCATATAACTATAATCGTGTGAACTTTTGATAAAAAGTTACAATGGGTCAAAACCTTCGACTACTCTAAATTTCAGAAAATTGTGAAGAAATTAAAAATTTTGAAAGTGAATTTTAAATATTTTTGTAAATCAGTGGAGATCGTTTAATTTATTTCATTTGTATAGGCGCAAATTTCATGAAATTTATAAATAACAAAAAATTACGTTAAACTTTTACATGTTAAATTTTTAAACAATAAGTTGTATGAAATGTTTTAAAACCAGTTGTTATTTTTATTGATAATTAAATTAATGTAAAGTTATAAAGAGTTGTACAGCATGATCAAAATGGAATTTAGTGTCAAATTTTAATTCGAGGACGAATTTCTTTAAAGAGGAGAGACATGTTGAGGATATCTAAATAATAGAGTAAAATAATTGATAAACATGTAAAATGATTGAGGGAAACAATGATAAGTGATTAAGATGTGGTTCTGGAGCTTAATAAAAATGGAATGAAAAAGAAATGTCGAATAACTAGAAGGGAATAAGAGAAAATCAATAAAAACAGAAAATTAAATAAAAGAAGGTCTTTTATAATTAACGAATGCAAATTTATGAAAATAAAAGGAAAAATTGCATTTTATTTCGAAAGCTCTTTCAAGATATGGGAAGAAATGTTGTTTGGGAATCCAGGAAAGGGCACCTCTAAAAAATTATTTATCTGGACAGCTGTCAGTGATTATGGAGGCCCAAAAAGAATTAGCGTTAAAAGATATCTGAAATTCTATTTGGCATCAGTAAGTATTATTGGATGATGGAGTATAAAAAAGAAGCGCAATTGAAATCAAAAACACAAAAAATAAGACAAATTGCAGAAGACAAACAAAGACAAAAAAGAAATTAAACAGAAATTAAGCAAGTTTAAAGCAAAGCAAAGCAACTAAATCAGAGTTACTAATCTCAGAAACCCACCACAGTAGTCAAATGATTGTAAAGCCAATTGATCCGAAAAGTTCTATTCTTTCCGAAGGGTCGTAAGAAGCACCAAATTGTGATTGATTGATAATTGGTTGTGTCATTTTAAAGTGGAGATAAAGTGTATTAATCAATAAAGTTTATATTGTTTGGAGTTTGTTACTGTTGTTTAAAAGCACGCTTGGAGTCAGATTGACAATAATTCCTATTCGAATTCACTGACAACCCCAACAAAACTTAAGCGTTTATTTATACCGAATTTGGGCCTGTGTTTATTATTTTCTCGGCATTGAACATACTCACACATCTTTCCTTACTTGTATGCAATTAATTTCATTCTTAACGATATATTTATGTATCTTTTTTAGTAACAGTTTTTAATTTAATTAATTTTTTATTATGAAATTTCTAGAAATTCATAATTTGGTTTTTTATTAATCCTTTTCCATCAATTTTTTCGATATCAAACATAGTGGATTTTATTATGGCTCTTTCGTATTATAATTCAAGCCAGAATTAATTCAATTATTGCCGAATCATGTTTTTTCGTTTTTTAATTCTACTATAATTTAATCTCTTGTTTTGCAGAATTATGATCTTTCGTTTGTTCATACAACTTTAGTTTAAGCTCTTTAATTTATTATACTTTTTTTGTTTTACCTCTGATTTCTTTATAAGTTACATATTATTTTCTACAAAATTTGACTATGAATCAGATTTATTTTCAAGTGTAAAAAGCTGTTCCGAAAATTCGTGAATACTTTTAATAAATTTTATTCATAGTAAAATTTTGTAGAACGTATTATGTATTTTATTTTTTATAATATTTCGTCATTATGGATTTCCAATTTAAGATGGTGATTATTATGCACTATAGTGTTTTATTAATTTTATTTCAAATAAATAGTTTGCATTTTTTTTTAAATGTGTATTATTTATTTTTCTAGTGTGCTGTGTTTTAATTGAACTAAGATAATGAATTTTAAATGATATTGAAACGCTTTTTATGATAAGTATTTGTAAGGTGACCAACTATTTTTTGATGTACATTACACTCTTTGGTTAAATGCACAATATGCAATAGGGAATTTTCAATTGCATAAAATTTTTATGTAGTTTAGTTTCAATGTGGGCCGTTATTGCACTATGTCTATGAATTGCAAATTCCCTATTGCAGATTGTGCATTTAACTAAGGAGTCATCATTTCGACTGTTAACTACAATGAACGGAAAATCTTTTTTTAAATTTTCGTTTAAACGATTTTTCCTTCTTTTGGTATTGCTCATATTTGAATTAATAATCTAAAAATTATATTAGTAATATATTTATTATTTTGATTTTAAATAGATATTATAATCTGATATTAAGCAATATATGCGCGAGAAATTCAAATCACTGTCAAAATAATTTAAAATAATGTTTTAGAAATACAAATGAGTATAAAATTATTCAAATGAGACTTAAAAGTACAGGATTTGAAAAGAGTGCGGTTTGCGAAAAAGAGCACAAAACTCAGTAAATGAGTATAGTTGGTCACCGTAGTAGTTGACACATTTAAAAATTGATTAATTAATTAATTAACTGATTAATTAAAAATTCTAGCTCAAAATATTAGTCGTTTACTTCAAAAAGCTCATACATTCTACCCAAATAAGTAAAGTATTATATTTTTAGCAATTAAATTAATTTAAATTAAAGGATTTTACACAATTTGAACAATTATTTAAGGTGACTAGTTTTACATACGATTTGGTAGTTCGGGTTGATATTTTTCTGGTGGCTATTCAATTTAATTTTTGCAACGATGTCGCCACTTTCTCCTCTACAATTCCCTTTTCTTTGACCTTAGGACCTATTTATATCGATATTTTAAGTTAATGAGCACTCACCGAGCTAGTGATGTCATGAATTTTAAACAGTTTACATCAGTAGTTCTCAAGACTCCATTTCTTGTTACAACTTTATTCAATACAAATTTTCTTGCGAGACACTTAAAATTCTTTTTTAACATCTTCGACGTTAAAAACATTTTTGTAAAATTTAATTATATTTTAAAAATTAATAAAATTTTAAATCAATGATATTTATTGTTGAAATTTTTTTTAGCACAAGCTTTCAAAACATTGTCTTATTTTAGAAATACTAACACGCTTTTTTGCGTCTAGATCAACAAGTAAAAATTAATTTTAAAATTTATGAATATTGTTTATCAACAAATAACTTTATATTCAATATCAATTATTAATAAAATTTCCAAAAATTTCGTGACACGCTAATATGTCGAACGACACACCTTGAGAACCCATTGTTTACATCAGGCATGTCAAACACGAGGCCAACCACGATAGATTTCCAATACGATTACCTAACATTTAAGTCAACCTTAATTTTTATTAATTAACTTGTCAATTACCATATGTATATCAAATATTTACATATAGATTTCATTTTGTTAAGACAAAATAAAATTTTGTATCAAATATATTGCGAAACTACGTAATGATAAATTTTTAGAATTAAATTGACACTTCAAAAACAACAAAGTGTATTGACCAAACCTATTGAATATAATACAACTGTTGTAAAAATTAGTTATTTGTTATCAGATTTATTTGCAATAAAGTCAAGACCGTTAACTGAAAGCGAATTCATCCGTGAATGCATAATTAAAGCAGTGGAAGTGTTGTGTCCATAGCAATTAAAGAAATTCAAAAATACAAGCTTAACTCGAAATACCATTGCTGACAGTGTTGATGATATAGCAGAGAATTTAAAAATTCAATTAAAATCAACAATCCCATTTTATGAGACCTATTCTATAGCAATTGACGAAATTACTGATGTGCTGCATACCACTCTGTTGGCTATTTTTATTCGTTGATGTGATGTAAACTTAAAAGTAAGTGAAGAGCTTTTATAAATTGTTCCTATGTGCGATACAACTATAAGAGTAGATATTTTTAACAAACTACTGGATGTTTTTATTGACTACAGTTTATCGTTATAAAACGTAGTTTGTCTTGTAACTAACGGTGCACTTGCCATAACTGGCAGTGTTAAATAAGTCATTTCAAAATCAAAAGAAAAATGCAGAGAACAAGGTAATACTTATGTTCAACATTTTCATTACATTATTCATCAACAAACATTGTGCTTTGACGTTTTAAATATTGAGCATATGCTAAAAAATGTAACTAAAATTGTGAATTACATTCGTGCTCGCGGTCTTAATCATCGCCAATTTAGGAAGTTCCTAGAAGACATTGAAAATGAATTTACCGATATACTGTATTTCACGGAAATTCGTCGGCTTTCAAGTCATAAAGTTTTGAAGAATTTTTTCATTGGATACCAATCTATCAATCTCAGGAAATAAGGAACGGATCTCTTTCCAAATTTGATGAAGCAAATGAATGTTTTGTAATTACAATTTGTGATTTATTTGCACCCTTTAACCACCGAATAAATTTGATCACCTTAAGGTAGGTTATCCAATGGAT
This sequence comes from Schmidtea mediterranea, assembly GCA_022537955.1. NCBI lineage: Eukaryota > Metazoa > Platyhelminthes > Tricladida > Dugesiidae > Schmidtea > Schmidtea mediterranea. The sequence continues at coordinate 154,242,706 of CM039680.1, read as the reverse complement.
AATCACCTTTTCTGATAGATAAAGTTTGACTTTACTTGGGTTTAGACTCTTTTACTGACCTGACTAGACTACTCGTTTACTTCAACCACTGGCCATTTCGTGTTTTTCCCTTTTCCTTTATTACTCCTGCTCAGACTATTTTCAGACAATTGTCAACAACATTTTCTACATTACTAAATTATTAAAAATAATTACTTCCCACAGACCACCTTAGCCGACATTTGTCAACAACGTTTGCTACATTACTAAATTAAAAATTAGGAAATAATTACCTCTCCATATATCAGTGGCGCCCATTTAATATTGTTTAGGCCAATTTGCCATTTATATTATACCGTCTACACGTCGGGTTTTCCTCATCTCTCGGGTTTCCCATTGGTAATTAATTTTTTAATTAATTTTTTTGTCTTATATTATTTTCTAGGGACCTCTCACTAACTTTTTATTATTATATCTGGACTCACCTCTCAATTTGGCATTCAAGTATACCAATTTCTCCCGATCAATACTACTTTCGAATTTTTGTAAATTTTTTAATTAATGTTGCACTTTTATCATTTTGGTGTTTCATTGATTTTACTGTGCTTTTTTCGCAATACCCCTGAACAATTCTCTAAAATTGTTAGATACAAAATATATATTTGTATTGATATTGAAATGGTATTTTTTTGATTTAATAAACACCAATTTTCCTTACAACGTCAAATAATATAACAAGCATTTCTTCTGTTGACAAGTTGTATTAAAAAGCTTTTAAGAGCTTTTAAAGAAGAATCAAAGAAGCTTTTAAAGAGGAATTTTTCAAAAGATACAGACTTTGAAGTCTATATTCCTACATTTTCCTTCCTCATAAAACCAGATTTAATAGATCTTTTAATATTCCAATTTGATTTCTCAATTTTCGAGTGGATGTAAGCATATAATTTTGAAATGGAACTTATCAAGCTACCATCTTTTGAATTATGGATAGTAAAATTTATGGACTTACGAAAATATCTGGAAAATGACCCTAAGGAGCAATCTACTACTATATTAAAATGTTGGATGTCATTACCTGAAAGATTAAATAGGGTTAGGACATGATTTATCTTATATGAAACATATTTTGAGTCCACAAAAAAAGTCGTTTAACAGATGAGCATTCAGAATCTTGTATGAAATTAAAACTCACTAAATATATCCCTGATATTGAAATATTGACAAAAGCAGTGTAGGGACAAGGTTCGCATTAAAAAAATTTAAATTGTGTTGGAATTTTATGTTGTTTTTTTTTCAATAAAACATTAAAAAGATGATTTTGCTATCAAATTATTGTATTATTTAATGTTACAGACATATACCTGTGGACGTAGCTACTATATAGCACGACTAGGCACCGCCTAAGGGCCCGATATTTGTTCCAAAAGCTATAAGCCTATTAATTTTAAATAAATCTTATTACTTTAATTTATTCAGATAAAATAATGCAAAACTAAGGCTCTTCGTTTCGTATATATTATTGAATTTCTAAAGTAAATAAAAATGCATCCAAAATTAAACTATGAATAAATTATTTTTTATGACAAGTTATTTTGTTAAACAAAGTAGACCAATTAGCGAATGAGGGCCCATCACTGATTGTTGCCTATGAGCCCAAAAGTTTTAGCTACGCCACTGCATATACTGTGGGATTTATGGTTTCAACAACCTTGACCCCAGATGAAAATTTTTCTTTCTTACTTCCAGTGGTTACCCGTTGCTAGGCAACGTTGGAAATGTAGCCATGGGTTTTGAGGTCACCAAAGGTGAGCGCCACGCGGGAACTGCTTTGGCCCGACCTCAAACTAGGTCCAACGCACTACCGTTAGAAGGTCTTTCTGCGATTTATCATTCCCGTCCCTTATTGGTGATGGAAGGTTTTACTCGCGTCTTTGGCTCATTGCCTGATTGACGCTATTCGCGTGGACTTAATTTAACTAAATTTGACCTAACGGAATTCAAATCATTTCTGGAACACGACACTCAACAAATTTTATTTAATAAAAAATTCTGGACTAATTTCATGCCTTTGGGTCTTTTACTTGAACGGCCCGTTTGCCCGTTTTGCCCGTTCAGATCTGCCGGGGCGGTGCTTAACTAGTTTGGCAGCGGGTTTCGAAGTTGACTTGGCCTCTCGGTATGCTAACTGCGCTGGGGCAAAGACCAGATTGTAGGTCACTGCCGCTCCTTCTTGACATGCAGACAGCGCCACCTGCAAGCCCCTAAGTTGTGTCTTTAGACTCTGGTTGAGCAGTTTCTCCTCAGCCCAACCCTTCTGCACCGCTGTTAACCTTTGGTATAGACGTTTAGCCTTGCTTGGTTCCACCCAAGTATTCCTGGTCAATTGGACTTCTGTTGTCAACTTTATGATTTGTTGGTGTAGATCTTTAATTATCGTTTGCGCCTTTGTCAGTTCTTGCTGCAGAATCTTGTGAGGATTCATATCTACAATAGAAGGGTAAAATCAATTCATTCTTAATAGGTGTTAGTTAAGTTTTATGGTGGGTCTTATGTCTTATGGCGTCGATTTGCGACTGGTTTCTTTTTTTTAATTGAAATTTTATTTAACAATAAAAAGAATAACCTAACTAAACACATGTATTTAATGTATCACTGAAAAATCATCGCGGTGAGTCAAATCTTTAATAGTGTCGGTCGAAGCTTGTCCGAGGTGCCTCCGAGCATATGGGTGCTCGTGATGGGCGTCTGGCGTTTCGTTTGTTCTTCCTTGTCTTCCTGTCCAGATTTGGCGAGGGACGACCACGTTGATCGCCTCCATTGGCCTGTTCAGTCTGGGATCGTCCAAATTGAACGACGTGTTGTACGGAGGGGTGTACCTGTCCGTACTTGGGATCAATGTGGCCGCAATGTCCCGGTTGATCTCATTTAGGTGTCGTTGTGCCCTTCGAACTTGCTGGTTTGTTTGTCTCTGGTGCTCCTCCAAGCGTGCGAGGAGGTACTCCGCTTGACCTCTTATCTCCCGGACCGGGTTTCGACCGGGCTCTCGCTTGATTGCGACGAAGGGGAGGTCTATGTCATCACCGGTTTCCTGATCTCCCCTTCGGGATTCTCTGACCGGTGAGATTGAGAATCCCGCGTCCCACATCGCTTGCCGGCACCGCGCAGCTGAATGTGCCGGGAAGTGTAGTGTAACCCGGGACGCGTCAATCCACGAGTCCCCTGAAAAAGAAGATAATGCATTAATGAGTATAACTCGTCATTTAGGCCTATGTGTTTGAGTTGGTAGTCTAGGTTCCTTCAGTCATAAGTCGTTTCAATGGTCGCGTGATGGGTCATTTAAGTTTTAATTCAATGTAGGGTCAGGATACCGAAGATTCTTACTACCGAATCTATTTACTCAGGTCTCCCCAGTTCGAACCAGTTTATACTTCAGTATTTCGTTAATACGGTTAATCCCTGTCGAGCCCTGTTGCGGGGAACCTTTGCCAACCCTCCCCTCGGCCGTTGCTTCAACCATCACACCTCACCGATCGTTCGATTTCGAGGTAATACCCTTGGAGAAAAAAAACCTCTAAGCATTTTGGGTATTAGTTGTCTAGAGTTGGCGTTTGCTAAGGTTTCCCGCCCATTTAATTTGGGGCTGGTATTAAACATGATTATCTTTGTCCTTTCTGGGGTAATCTTTATATTGATGACCGTTAATCTAGGACTTTGGAAATTTTTTGGATTTAATGATCAATCATTTTCATCTACAATCGAAGTTTAGCGGCTGAAATTGAGGTATTTAAGCTACATGGGTCCGGTTCGAGACATGCCACCTGCGTATGGTACGAATATTCTCTGTGCAGGTGGAGTGGACATTTCCAGACGGAAATTGCGTAACATGAGTTACCTACATATTAGAGCAGGTTGAAATCAGTTAAATATGCTTGACTAAACCTCAGATTTAAATATAATATTCTACAAACGTACCGAATTGGGTTTGATTCTATCGCAAAAAGCTGAGTCCTCATGTATGATGATTTAAAATTCTCGAGCTAGATTTTGGGTGTATGACTGGAATATCAAAACCGTATTGACAAATTACGACGGGATGGAAGCAAATTTGGAACGATAAAATTAGGTGGGACATTACAAATTCTCTGAGTACTCTAAGGGAAACTAAAATAATGGTGAAATTAGAATATATCGGTTTAATGAAGGCGTCATTAAAAAATATCGAAGTCATACGGGCAAGTTGAATAATAATGAAATGAGAAAAGAAAATAAAATAAAATAATATATGACTAAATTTAATTAAGGGAATCTCCCTTAAATATATCAAGTAAAGAAATGAAAGTTTCTAGATGGAATCAAGTAAATAGATTACGGGAAGCATTACGAAATCACGGAGTAATACCATAAAAATTAACAACAAAAAAATTAAAATAAAATAACATGAATCGAGTAAATCATGGGAATCAGTATAAAATATCGGAGTCATACAAAGAGAATTGACTGAATAGATTTAGGCAATCATTATTAAATAAACTTCGTTACGTAAGTTGAATCATTATCTTTCATATCGTCATTTTGGTTGAACGTTCATTGGCGCGAAAGCGTTAGAGTTTCCACTCCTGTTTGTTAAGGGTTCGAACGATGGTGACTTGTGACGATCGGCTGTATATGAGGTATTGAAAGTGTGGAGCTTGATGGGTCGGTATTTATGAGTTGGATTTCACGTGATAATAAAAATTTTCATCGACGATAACTTTGCAGTTTAACTTAAATATATATTTCCATAACACGGTTTAGTTTCTCTCCGTCGCTCTTCAGTATTGGGATGGGCTGGGGCCGTTATGGATGATCATCGGCGTTTGATTCGTCTAATCAATGCTCGAGGAAATTTATTATTAGCCTGACAATAGTATTAATCATTAACTTCGGATGTTCTCCGTTTCTCCGGGCTTGGTCCGGTTTTCTGTGGGTCTTTGTCGGACACACTAGTGTATCGTGAGTTCGTCGTTCTAGTTGTGGAATTTTTATAACTTGGCTTTTCAGACATTTTGATTTTATTTTTGTGGTCAACGTGACCCAGTCCAGACTTTGTATATGAATGTGTCTGCACACATTGTCGTCAGTGAATCGAATTCTCTGCATGACACATCTACCTGTTTCGTAGCAGTGTGTCGGCATGTCCCGATTTCTGGTAAGCGGATATGATAATCTTATTCTGAACTTTTTATTGAGTGACATTTTAGGAATTGTCGAAATACATGCAAGTTTGGGTTTATGTGACTTGTTCTCATGATTTCTTCGATCATGGTGCTGTTGATTTACTATTTAATTTTTAAGGAATCTGAAGCGACTACATTTGCCTGCAGCCTACTGTCACGGATTGTCTCTCGTTATTCTATTTGGTAAGATTTTATTTATGTATTCGTTTATCTTTGTATTTCCTATTACTAGAGTTGGTATTCTAAATCCCTTATATAGGGTGGCCTATTCCTCGAGTGGGTTTTTCTATTTTATCCCCATTATTTATACTGCAAACTCAGTTAACGGGAGCAGTTTCTCAATTTGGAAGGAGCCGGTTGATGGCATTGGATTTGTATATTGGCTATTGACCATCTATCCTACATTTGAACGTTATATTATCGGCTTATCTGTGATTCATTTTTCCCATCTTATTTATCGATAGCGAATTGTGGGTCCATCACTCATGATGTATTACTCAACTTTATTATGTGAATACTCCACTTGTGTGTTTACCATCAGTGAGCTGTTATCCGTTTTATTAATTCATTATTATTTAATCTATCTTTACATCGTTGGTAGTTTATTCCAATTATCGTGATGGTTGATATTTACTGGCAATGCTTACTATCTGCGATTTAACCTAAGTCTTTTAGTCAGGATATTTGTCGTTGCAATTTATTCTAATCATTTCAGTATTTAGCTGATATATTTACTAGTGCTGTTTGTTCTACTTATTGTTACATTCACTTAGTATTACAATTTATTCTAATTATTTTATATTCGATCAGTATATTTGCTATCACGATTTATTCTATTTATTTTATATTCAGTTAGTCTATTTTCGATTTATTCTATTTATTTTATATCCAGTTGGTCTAGTTTCGATTTATTCTATTTATTTTATATTCAATCAGTATATTTGTTATCACGATTTATTCTATTTATTTTATATTCAGTTAGTATATTTACTTGGGATTTATTCTAATTATTTCAGGGATTGTCTCCTGATCCGACCGCCAATGGCCAGTCTCTAATGTTGCCTGAGTTGACTGCTTTTATTCGTCATGAGTCTCCCCCTCAACCCGTGGCAGACATCTCACATGTAATCTACCGTTCAGACTGTAATCCCCACTCATCGCCAACTCGACTACATCTCACATTTATGTTGATCGTTTTCATGAATAGACAGTTTTTGATTGTTCTAGCAATACGATTTTCTATGGTATTAATATACGTTCTTATATTTGGTTAAATCCTATCGACTACATTTCCGGATAAAGTAGTTAAATTATGGATAGTTCACTTGCAAATCGGTATTCAAATCAATTTTTAAACTCGACAATGAATTCTAACCATTGTGGGTGAATCATTTCTCGGTAATATCATCAGTATTCCCACATCCCTTTAAGATTCATTATGTCAAGGAACCGCTTTCCCCACTTACGAGGAACCTCTCGTTCTCAAAAAAATATATTTTTCCCTCTTTTGGTCATTGACTGTGATCGCCGTTAGTTATCTAATAATTATTATTGGATTTAAATTGGTTACGCGGGGTTAATCATATTTCGGACATCTATAGTTTGGGTTTAATTCTTTTAAAACGTGATATTAGAGTTTCGCTTTATTTATAATTATACTATAATTTTGCTTTTTCTAGATTTCTTTGTGACGATATTAGAAGATATAGCAATAATTCTTATTTTAATTTCCCGCCACCTTCCCCTTTAATTGATCCTAGACGCGTTTATGTTTATATTATAGTTAGTAAGTGCCCACTGGACTACTCGGTGTGGTGATTTTGAGCCGTGAGTTGTAAATAAAGTTAGGTCGAATTTATGGGAAATGAGTGCCGACGAAACAGCCAAAAGACTATTTCTCCTTCACCCTTTTCCTTTATACGGGATGATATTGACGTTTCAGCTCCTGCGTTCTCACGCCGGAGCCTTCACGGGCACGAATTATTGGCGATTGTACACGCACTTACACAATTCGATTGTATGTTTGATTTTAATAACTTGTAAGATGTTTCGGCTGTGGGCCGGAAAAATTTCGACAGAAAAAGTCTATTCGTTTAAATACATATATATTTTGCCATATAATTTACATCATAGTTGCCATTAATAATCTTCGCGCATCATACATCATAATTCTCTCTCCCCGCGCCGACGCCCAGGCAGAGCTCCTTCAAGGTTGCCAGGACGTGACGTGGAGAGAGATTTCGAACATCCTCTCACTCACATTATAGTTTCGAGATTTCCAAACTTGTTAAGACTGCTTCAGGTAAAAGACCGTTTTTTCAGATTAAAAACTGATTTAGGGTAAAAACCGATTAAAATGATGTAGAAATGAATCGGTATATATACCTATTGTACGACCCTAACCTTGCGTGTTATTTTGGATTTAGTAAAACAAAATTTGACCTTGTGATTTTCTAGTATATTCTATTCTTAATTTTATTATTTTGTAATTTTATTTGACAATTTTTCTTTTGAATTTTTAATTGAATTGTTTCCAATTCAAATTATTTGATTTTTATTCCATTTTCATGAAATTTCGCATTTTTGGTAAATTGTCAAATTTCGGTCAAATTGTTAGGTTTTCATGTTATTTTTATGTTTATTTCGTGCGGATCTTGTTGCACTTTGTTATTATTTTAATTTATTTTTGTGTTTTATAATTTTATATTTAATTGTTCTCTTTCTCGTATTTTAGCAGGGTTAGTTGATGTTTTAATAGGTTCGATTTTAAATCTGCATGTTGTATTTGCTTGTGTATTACCCATTCATTTAAACAATTTACAAGGTCGTTTGTGCTCTGGCCCAACAATACCATAACTTATTTGTAAAAAAATAAGGTGGCACACCACAACTAAAAGGTTGCGACCCCTGGTTCTAAACTATTTAAATGCTGCACTACCTGACTGCGCCTATTTGCTGTTATATTTCTGTCACATACCTTACATATTAAAAAGTCAATACTTTTCTTGAAAGATATTTTACCAAATTCTTCTAAAAACTCGTTGAGACGATTATACGTTGTACTTGTTCTTCTTGGCATGATAGGTTAACTTTAAGAAAACGAAAAAAATGGTCATCGCTCAAATTGACTTATGTATTTTAAGAAAAAAGTTATAAACATAAATAAGTTGTTTACCTTGATAATTTTGATTGATTTATTATACTTTCTTTACGTCTAATATCAATAATTTTATGGTATGCAGTATTGTTTTTAATGCATATACAACATTATTGCTTATTTTCCTGTCTCTAAAATAACAAATTCTATATGAACTTATTAAGTACATTAAAATTTTTGAAAATGTAGTGCAACTCTGGGATATAATTACATTTTATGTCAATAAACGGTCTTTAATTTTAATTTATATATGAAAATTTCATTATCAAATGTTATTATAAAGATGACTGTTTTAAAAATCAAAACATACAACAATTTCTCCATTTAGATGTAAAACACCAAAATCAAATTGAAACAACATTTATTTACAAATATCACAAATGGCATTCTTCAAAATTTTCATTCGATCAATTGCCATTGGGATAATACTGTGAACTAATTTCTGCTTCTTTGAATTTAAAAATCCACTAACAACGGGTAGCATGCACTTTCCATTCTCATCAACAAAAAAAGTAACAAAATCTATATCAAGTTTAAGGTAGTTTTCCGTCGTCTGGTTAGTATTTAACATGATTTTGTCATCTCTTAAACCATAAGTAATAGCTAACATCATTGTCTTAAGTGGTATTGAAATATACTTATCCGTTATTGATTCCACACAATCCAATTCAGTATTCCAGATAACAGACGGAATCAGAGCGGATTTTAAAACAACATTTGCAGCTAATACACAAGAATCTAACAAATTACCCGAATGATTTAATACAATAAAATCAAAATATAGTACATATACGGCCTTATTTTTCTTTATAACTAATTTATCCAAGTCAGGACCGTTATGACTCAATATAAATTGCATTTGATCAGTGAGAGATTGTGATTCCTCCCCGGGTAAACCTGGTTGTATATTTTTTGAACAAAGAGGAGTCAACTCGATATTCGAAACCACAATTCCTTTATCTAAAATTGAATTTTCGTTTATATTTGGATTAATATAAACTTTGACTTTAAGACCACATGTAACTATTGTCTTATTTAGATGAACAATACTTGAACCTTCTGCTTGATTATATACATTACAATTCAAATACAAATCTGGGGAATCAAATTTTCCAACTTTAACATCTTTACATACATTGTCACAATATCTAATGTGATCCAAAATATCTTTTGCATAATTATCCATAACGAGAGTTTGAAAAATATGTATTTTTAAACAAATTTCTTATTGATATCTATTTATTAATTATATTCGTAATAAATAAATAGATTTCATTGTTATTTATATTATGAATTAAAAAAAATTTTAAATTAAATTTCCTTAAAATTATTATAATAAGTGTTTCTATGTTTTCTAATAAAAAACTATTATCATTATTTTTTAAATTAAATTCCATGGTTATGTAAATTAAAGTTACTATTCATTAAGATATTACATACTCTTAGGGTTGCCAACTTTTATGCATAATTCCTATTGTTGGGCCAGAACTGAGTTTTGTTTAAATGAATTGGAAACCGCACGTAAACATAACATGCAGATTTAAAATCAGACACATGTTGGGCCAGAACAAAAATAGCCTTGAGAATTGTTTAAATGCATCAGTAATGCAGCACGAAAACCTAGCACCAAGATAACTTAAAATATAACATACAACACCAACTAAACATTTTAAAATCTGAGAGAATATAAATAAATATAAAATCAAAAACATAAAAGTAAAATAAAATAAATACAAAATGCATCAAGAACCGCACGAAATCTACATAAAAAATAACATAATAACAAGAAAATTCGACCGTAAAATGAACATTTATATAAAAGTAAAAATTAATGAATTATATGAATGAAAATTAAATATTTTTGGCTGAATGAATTTAATTAAAAATGTTAAAAATAAATTACCAATTTAAATTAAGAAATTAATAAAAATTTAATTTAGATAACACAAATAATTTCAAGGTCGAATTTTGTTTAATCGCAATGAAATTAACACGCAAGGTTAAGGCCAAATTTTAGGTATATTTACTGATGTGTTTTCACAAATTAACACAACTACTTTGCAGTATTATTTTCAACTTGGTTGAAATATTGATTTTCAGTTTCACTTGGAGACTGATCGTAGTGGTGTGCGTTACAGCTAACTGCATGGGTGACTGCGAACTTGTTGATTGATAGACCGGTGCTGTAAATGCTATGAATTGCGAATTGTGCTACTATGGATTTTCAATAGATGATGAGTTATGAATTATGCTACTACGAATTTTCAATATATGATGAATTATGAATTATGCTACTATGAATTTCTATTATATGCTTACAAACTTCTGACAATTATTTCATGCATTCGATACTTTTACCCAATTATCTGGTAATTTTCATTCATTCCTTTTCCGGCCCACAGCCAAAACATATCGCAAAATAGTAAAATAAAACACCCTATCGAACTGTGTAAGTGCGGTGTAAGTCCGCCAATAGTTCGTGCTCGTGAAGGTTCCGGCGTGAAAATGCAGGAACCCAAACGTCAAATCATTAAAGTAAATAGTGAAAGAGAGTAGCTTGAGAGTGGGTTTTTTGGCTCAACTTTCTTCTGCTTAATTTCGATAAAATCAACATAAATTTTTAACAACATTCGGCTCAAAATCACTAACACTGAGTAGTCCAGTGGGCACTCATTAAATATAACATGAACATACATAGATCTTACGGTCAAAGAGAAGGAAAGGATAGCGGGGAAAATTGCGAAATCGTTGCAACAGTTAAAATGAATAACCATCGGAAAAAGATTAATCCGAACGACTAAAATCATAGAAAATAAGGTCTTAAATAATATATAAGAATTAAATAAATTATGTAGAATTGAAACGGAAAATATCGGCAGAACGCTGCGCAAACTTTCGGAATCGATTAAAATACTTATCAACGATAGCAAAATAATAGTAGAATACGGTTCAGTAATTGATAAGATATCGGATAAGACCGTAAAATAAGGGCGGAACGCTGCTCAAATTTTCCAAATTAATTAACATAATTCAGCGAATATTGTAAGGAAAAGGTGGAGCGCGGCTCAATTGTTGGTATGATAATCCGATAAAATCGAAAAATAAGGGTGGAACGCTGCTAAAATGTTTTCGAATTAACAAAAATACTTTATCGAAAATTATAAAATAAGGATGGGTTACGGTTAAATTTTTATATAGGTAAAATATTTTCATAAAGCTGAGGAATAAGGACGAATCCCAACAAAAAATTTGATAATAATAATGATAATAATAATGTTGGGCCAGGACACAAATAGCCTTGAAAATTGTTTAAATGTATCAGTAATACAACACGAAAACCTAGCACCAAGATAACTTAAAATATAATATACAACACCAATTAAATATTTTAAAATCTGAGAGAATATAAATAAATATAAAATCAAAAACATAAAAGTAAAATAAAATAAATACAAAATTCATCAAGAACCGCACGAAATTTACATAAAAAATAACATAATAACAAGAAAATTCGACCGTAAAATGACCATTTATATAAAAGTAAAAATTAATGAATTAAATGAATAAAAATAAAATATTTTTAGCTGAATAAATTTAATTAAAAATGTTAAAAATAAATTACCAATTTAAATTAAGAAAATAATAAAAATTTAATTTAGATAACACAAATAATTTCAAGGTCGAATTTTGTTGAATCGCAATAAAAAATAACACGCAAGGTTAAGGCCAAATTATAGGTATATATACTGATATGATTTGACAAATCTTAATCTTAATTTTCAGTATTGATTTTCCGTCGTACTTTGACACTTGATTTCAACTGTTTTACTTTGGATTAATATATTTACCTGTGAATAATGGATTCATTGATCGATGTTTTATGGATTATGACGAAGATATATTTATAAATTTTAATTTGATGGATTTTTACTTTGGATTAATATATTTATCTGTGAATAATGGATTCATTGGTCGATGTTTTATGGATTATTACGAAGATATATTTATGAATTTTAATTTGATGGATGTATCTGGTAATTTAATTTTGGTTTTAATAAATTATTATAATGCATAAATTAATTTTTCGAATTGTCGAAATTTTTCCGGCCCACAGCCAAAGACACATCACAAGTTATTAAAATCAAACATATTGTTCGAACCATGTAAGTGCTTGGAATATCGCCAATGATTCGTGCCCGTTAAGGCTCCGGCGTGCAGAACGCAGGAGCTGGAACGTCAATATTATCCGTACATAGGGGAAATTGGAGGGTAAATGAGTAGTCCATTGGCTGCTCCTTCATCATCCGTTTCCTAAAAAATTGACATGAATTTTAACAACAATCGGCTCAAAATATCTAACACCGAGTAGTCCAGTGGGCACTCATTAAATATAATATGAACATACATAGATCTTAAGGACAAAGAGAGGGAACGGGTAGTGGGGAAAATTGCGAAATCGTTGCAACAGTTAAAATGAATAGCCATCGGAAAAAGATTAATCCGAACGACCAAAATCATGAAAAATAATGTTTTTAAATAAGAATTAAATAAATTAATTTGAGTTGAGGCGGAGAATATTGGCGGGACGCTGCTCAAATTTTTCGAATTAATTCAAATGCTTAACAAAAATAGTAACGTAAAAATGGAACGCGTAAAATAAGGGTGGAACGCTGCTCAAATTTTCCGAGTCAATGAAAATACTTTGTCAAAATCTGTAGAATAGGGATGAACCGTAAAATAAGGGCGGAACGCTGCTCAAATTTTCCGAGTCAATGAAAATACTTTGTCGAAAACTGTAGAATAGGGATGAACCGTAAAATAAGGGCGGAACGCTGCTAAAATTTTCGAATTTACAAAAATACTTTATCGAAAACCGAAAAATACAGATGGATTACGGGTAATGTTGTATATCAATAAAAAATTTTTAACGCTGAGGAATAAGGACGGATCCCTACAAAATCTTAATAATAATAACGATAATGATAAGGGTAATGGTAATTATAATAATAATAATAATTATAATAATAATAATAATAATAATAATAATAATAATAATAATAATAATAATAATAATAATAATAATAATAATAATAATAATGATAATAATAATAATAATCATGGTATTTGTAGTAATGATGATAATAATTATGATAATAATAATAGTAGTAATAATCATAGTAGTAATAACAATAAATATAATGGTAGTTATAGTAATAAAAATAATAATAAAGGTAATAGTAGTAACAATTAAGAAAGGTAATATATATAATAGTAACAATGATGATGCTAGTAATAATAATAGGGAAAATTGTAGTTATAATAGGGATAAGGGTAAGAGATGTACTGTGTTTACTTAACATAACCAAGGGTTTACAGACCATAAAAAATCATCAACAGGGACAATAATAAGAAGGACCAAGCGAATGGACATAAAGATAGATGATATGAGAGTATAGGTTAACATTTGACAGAGATAGGAGAATAACGGGACCTAAAAATCAAAATCGAGCACAGGCCTTCTATCGGCAGCTCGTTGAACCCATGGATCGTTCGGTCAATTATAGCATTAGCAATAGAGCTCACTTTTTGCAGACGATTCACCCACTCGAACACAGTTCCAACGTTGCTTAGCAACGGGTGCCGAGCGGTAAGCGAAGAATATTTGTATGGGGTTGTCTGGGTAACAGCCATATAGTTTCAAAATATCAACACCCAGAAACCCACCAATAATAATGCTCATGGTACTTATAATGATAATGATAATAATTATGATAGTAATAATAGTAATAATAATAATAGTAGTAATAATAATAAATATAATGGTAATTATAGTAATAAGAATAATAATAAATGTAACAATAGTAACAATTAATAAAGGTAATACATATAATAGTAACAATGATAATGCTAGTAATAATAATAGGGAATATTGTAGTTATAACAGGGATAAGGGTAAGAGAGATACTGTGTCGATATTTAACATAACAAAGGGTTTACAGGCCATAGAAAAATCATCAACACGGACAATAATAAGAAGGACTAAGCAAATGGACATAAAGATAAATTATATGAGAGTATAGGTTATCATTTGAAGCAGATAGGAGACTAATGGGACCTAAAAATCGAAATCGAGCACAGGCCTTCTATCGGCAGCTCGTTGGACCCATGGATCGTTCGGTCAATTATAGCATTAGCAATAGCGCTCACTTTTTGCAGACGATTCACCCACTCGAACACAGTTCCAACGTTGCTTAGCAACGGGTGCCGAGTGGTAAGCGAAAGATATTTGTATGGGGTTGTCTGTGTAACAACCATATAGTTTCAAAATATCAACACCAGAAATTCACCACCCATAAAACATCAAATAAACACCTTAAAATACGAGAAAGATATAATTAAAATATAAAATCAAAAAACATAAAAATAAATTAAAATAATAACAAAATGCATCAAGATCCGCACGAAATAACATAAAAATAACATAAGATTTGACCGAAAATAAACAATTTACGTAAAAACTAAAATTTAACGAAAAAGTTGAAGTAAAATAAAATAATTTTAGTTAGAAATAATTCAATTAAAAATTTAAGAAATGAATTGTCGAATTAAATCGAGAAAATAATAAAAATTAGAGTTAGATTATACAAATAATTTCAAGGTCAAATTTTGTTTTATCGCATTAAATTTAATACGCAAGGTTAGGGTCACAGAATAGGTATAAATACCAATTCATTTTTGCATAAATTTAATCACTTGTGAGGAATCACTTTTTCTAGTAAAAAACTCTAACGTTTTTTATCAGAATAAACAGCATTGTATCACAAAGTACTGTAACAATCGTCTCGAATTATTATCAAGCACTATTGGAGAATATTGGTATATATTAATGACATCACGGTTAAGTTAAGCCAACGTATCAGTAACAGCAGAACCCAAGGTATGAATTTAAAACCGTCCTAAAATCACGCTAAGAGAATCCGAGTTAATCATTTGAACTATCTAGTTTAAAAGAAATATCCACCAAAACATGTAATATAAGAATAAACAATCAAACCCGTAAGAATAACAACTGAGTACTACTACACGTTGGGGCGTTAGTCGAGCTAGATAAATAGGAAAGACAATACCCATAAAACTTCAGAACTTTGACGTGCTATAATACAAGGAAAGAATCAACCAAACTCAAATCAAGCTAGTAAAATCAGTGACAACGAACAGGTGTATGAAAGAACCTTAAATAAATAACCCCAAGTGATAACAATTATTAAATTATATAGAAACATTTTTAAATAATAAAACAAATAATAAACCAATTTAATAAGGAATAAAGAGCATCAGATAACTCAATCATGAACCCAATATCATATATCAAGTCCAGAGTCATTAAAGCAAGTCTAGATCCAATCCCATCGACCCTCCATGGATTGAAGTGTTCGTCGTGAGGCGAGCTTCGCTGCTACAGGATCTGTCCCTAATTATGAATAAGTAATGATAGAAATAAACAACTTACCTAAGATTACCTATGATTGTATTCAGTATGTTGCTTCGAATTCAGTATGTGCAACGATCACCATGAATCCCATTAGAATATATTCTCACATACAATTTGGCATTAGTATATCCATTAGGAAGAAGTGTGGGCGACAGCTTTCATCCGATTTACGTCACGGATAATTCCCAGTACTCGTCAATTAGTCAGGTCGCGTGTAGAAATCATCATGGTTGGTCATCTGATAAGTTTGAGAAATTGTTTATCCATATCAAGGCTCTGGAATTTACCGTAAGGAATAATATCAGATCCGAGGTTATTGGCGAATACCATCGACTTTATCATTATCGTGGAGACGTTACCACTAAGAGGTTGCGGTAAATCAGACATCAAAAGAAGAAATCATCAAATGTTGAATGGAAGCTGAGTAATATCCAGATATAAATTAATGATTGCAAAAATATATTAAATACCAGAACAATACTTAAAAGCGATAAATATATTCTGAGAAACTATGACATAATAATGAATTACCTAACACATGTGATGTTGAAAATCTGCATGCCGCTCAGCGCTCCCGAAGCTCAGCGTGCATCGACTGGAAGGAATGGAATGAATCGCACACCCGCACCCCACTCAGACGTGAGTAATAGAAATTTCTAGGAGCAGCAATCATGCGTATAGAAAAATCTGAGAGTAAGCAATTATAATATAGCCAATAAGCAGCAACCACGAATAATGAACAGAAAATGCACGTGACTGTATAGGCCACGAGTGGTCTGATTCATTCTCGCCATAGAACCCAGTATAAATACCCAGCTAACCTGGTAAGTTCTATTATTTTTCAAGATATGCCAAATTTGAATGCGAACCGATAGAAGAAGCGTGATTTAAACCATCATGACACAAGCTCCGTGAAGAACGAAGAACTCCAGTATATGCCAAAGGACTATGTGGCGTGTAGGATTTTTAACTACTTGTATCTAAAGTTTGGGTTTAATTTATATAAGTTTTAATCCAATAAATAATGTGTATTTGGTTTATTTGTTTAGTAATAATTTTGGCTTCATTTTTGTATTAATCTATGAATAAGGTAAATTCGATTTTATTTCTTAACTTCATAATAGTAGTAATTGCCAATAAATAAAGTAGCTTGGATTTAATTTTCATTCTCGATAGGTATCTCTGTAAATAAATGCTGCCGTAGGTAGTCCAACGTTCTATTCCTTATGATTTTTGGAGACAAAGGGAAGTGTTGTCCGTTCTTAACTATGAGTGTGATTGATTTGAGATGAAATAATTTTATTGTGTTCGATCCATAAAGGAGTAAGATACCTAGTTTTAGAGCATAAACACAATTGAGTAATCATAAAGTAATACGATATATTTCTAATGGATAGGTACGTTTATTCAAAGATAAAGTCACCTTACCTAGTCATAAATCCTTCTAGGACTATTAGATTGATGGTAATATAAATCTCGATTAGCTTTAAACCTTTATGCACTTTCAGTTTGAGTCGAGGGATAGGGTATTTTCGTTTTGTAAACTTCCATATATAAATCCTGTAATTTATGATATTGCATGTTGAAAATACAATAACGTTTAATTTACTAGCAGCAGAAAATTCTCATGAATGTTCGGATGACGACAGTAGAACCACGCTAAAGATCCCTAGCAGATTCGCCGGAAGATATCTTTAAGCTCTATGGGATCGTGGATAATCCCTATCTACGCACGGTACACCAGAAAGGCCTCACCAAAATCAGAAGCAGTATGACAAGGACGTTGAGCTGCGCAACCTCGCCATAAAAGAGAGCCAGGAAGCAATCTGGATCGAGAGATTCGCCTCGAAGCCGAGGTGGCGCTTCAACAATTTGAGCATCTCTAAAGAAAATACCGATGGAAAGCCAACCTACAACGCAGACGGTTGGTGAGAATAAATGCAGATATCGCCAGCGGCCGCATTCCAAGCTCCGATGGCTACATACCAGATTACAGTGTAGCCTTCAATCCAGAAGATCCGGCTCTCCTGGAACTCAACGCGCCCGTGCATTTAGTTGTACCCAGACGGCTTATTCAACCCTACATTCTGGAGACACTAACCAATAGAACGAGCAAGGAGGATGTCTATTCACAACGTTCCCTAAAATACGAAACTGCGCACAAGACTCATGGACGAAAATTTTCGAAATGAATCTGGGCTAGAGTGTAAATTTGTAATGATAGAAATAAATGTTTTAGTTGTTAACCACTAAAGAGGTAACCGACGACGATTGTAAATAACATCGGATGAAGCTCTTGTGAATTTTAATTTAATTTCCATCTGTAAATAAAATCGTTTGTAGTATTACAAATAAATGGTTATTCTTAATTTGGTTAATATTTCAATCGGGCGATTGTCAAGACATTTTTACTAAAGCTAGACAAATCGAATGAGAAAACATGTGAAGAAAGTAGGGACCTAAAGTATATACCTTCTATCGGTAGCTCGCTGAACCAACTGTAGACCGGGTCTTAGCAGTTTTGGTAACAATGGTCACCTTTGACGGTCTCAGAACCATTGGTTATAGTACCAACGTTGCTTAGCAACGTGTAACCAGTGGCAGTTAGCAACACAATTATATGTAAGGGGTCAAGGTAAAAATACCCATAAACCCCACACTATTTTTCAAAAAGGACATTACCAAAAATATAAAACCAACATTAATCTTTATTTTTAAACTTTATTGTTATTTATATTATGAATTAAAAATATTTTAAATTAAATTTCCTTAAAATTATTATAATAAGTGTTTCTATTTTTTGCTAATAAAAACTATTCGTTTCATTTTTTAAATTAAATTCCATGGTTATGTAAATTAAAGTTACTATTCATTAAGATGTTACATACTATTAGGGTTTCCAACTTTTATGCATAAATCCTATTTTTTAAAAGGGACATTTCCGTTACCAATTTCTTGCATCATCGATACCATAAAAAATATATAACCAACATTAATCTTTATTTTAAAATGAATATATCAAAGTTGATTTAGCATTTTTCCGGAAATCTTTGTCTTTTAGAATGTTTTCCGAAAAATCACCGCAACTATCCTTTATATTAAAATAAATAACACATTCTTTATAAGATTAACAGAACTTCTGTTTCTGTCTTCTCGCTTATTCCAAAGGACATGGCTTTTTAATATGTAATGTCAAGTCCTGAAAAAAAGACGATTGCCAACCCTACTTACTATAGATAAGTAAATAATTTTATCTTTAAAATAAAAAAGTAAAGAATTTTATCTTTAAAATAAAATTATTTAACCTATTTCTTTAGTTATTAATTATAAATTCACTAATCGAAATAATTTATTGTTTAATAAAATTAATATTCATATTGTATTGAAGTTCGAAAACAATATTGTTTCTTTATCAAAGTTTAAACCATGCTGTTCGAAACCACTTATTTAAATCAAAGAAAACTTGTCAACAGTAGTTAGGACAAAACAAAGAGCCTTGAGAATTTGCTTATAGCACCAAAACAAAGCACCGAGTTAACTCAAATCTAACACATCTCACTAGTTAAACACTAAAATTTTAGAAAAACACAAAATAAATATAAAATGAAATAAACCCAAAAATAAAATTAATTAATAAATAAAAAGCACTAAGTTCAGCAAGAAATGTACATAAAATAACATACTGCTGGGTAAAGATAGGCAACCAAATAAAACTCAATTAAGTATTCTTACAGAATCCTTAAAAAGTACGCACTTAACAATATGTTACCACTAAACACCCGTAAAAATGACGTTGGTAATGTGCATTAGTAGGTAAGTCTTTTTCCAAAGGCTGCTAATTTCCTGACCTACCCTTAAGTCCATGGACTACCATAGAAGAATTCGTGTCCGAATCAATCTCAGGCCAATTGTTTACTTATCACCAACAAATTTAACAACACCAAATTCAAAATAAAAATATTTCGAGATATCAAATTTTAATTTATAATAAGGATTTTTGTTATCAATTCGCCACAGTAATTAGTTCAGATTGTTTTAGGGATTTGTCTTTCAAAATTTCACCCATGTCCGCCTTAATTGGCCCATCAATTGATTTTTGATTTCATGGTAATTTTCATATTACTTGTTTTTCCCTATGTTCTTTTTTCCTCCCTTTTTAGAACGAATAACATAAAATTGTCGAGTATGAAAGTCCTATTTGGAATTCATTATTTATAAGTCTATTTTATTTATGAAATAAATCTTTGTTTTGTGGAATTTATTTGTTATAACTATGTTTGAGTTGGTAACTATTAATTTTATATAATTAAATTTCTTTAACCCTTGAAAGATAGTTTAAGTAAAATTTATGCATGCGTTTGCGAAATATTGGTCTCTCTTTCTAAATAGCGCGAATCTATATCTATGCGTTTAGGACATCTCATTCGTCGCTGGGAGCCGCAGTGTGAAAAACGTGTCGATAAGGTAAGTGTCACCGATTAAGTGTCACTAATTAAACAAAAGTTATCTAATTATTGTTTTTGCCCAGCAATACAAAATATTTGACCGTAATCGGCAATTTATAAAATTCAATAACTAAATAAATAAATTAACTAAAAATAGAATATTTTCAATTTGAAAAATACTCCGATTGAAATTTAATATATAAATTTTTCGATAGAAAATAAAAATAAGGTTTATTAAATATCAAATTATAATAGTGGACTAAATCTAAACAGACGGAGGGATTGTTCAAATTACGTGGTAATACAACACTAAAAACAGATACATCAAGAAAATAACACAAACATCAAGTAACCAAATTAAAATCTAGAAAACAAACATATAAATCAAATAAACAAAAAAATGTTTAAAATAAAGCAAACAAGAAGATCAACATGAAATAAAAAGAAAAATAACAAAGAAAAACATACAGAAAACAAAGTCGAAACCTTGGGCGGTAGTTGGATTTATAAATAGAATAAAATGAAAAATAATCTCATAAAAATGAATAAAAATGGTAAAAAATATATTAATGTAAAATTTTCAGAAAAAAAAGATGAAACAGACGATGAAATATAATCCTCACATGGTTGTTTATATGCTTCAATGGAATTGGATAAAGTTGTAAATATTTATTGTAAATATTTAAAATATTTATGAGGATAAACATTTCTAATTTAGAATAAAATTTAGAATTTCGGTTTATTTTTATAATTTGTTGTATGAATAAATGGTTATGAATTCTCAAATAAAAAATTTAAATATATCCGTATGTCAGTAGGTAGTTAGTAGCACACTGACACATAAAAAAATTGCATAATAAAATAAGGGGAGATTTATTTACAGATTATTTTCGGATTATCTTGATTACATAATGATGTAATCAAGTTAATTAATTTTTGTGTGTGTATTTTAATTAATTTATTTTGTGTGTATTTTTTTCGAGTTTTTGGCGCGATTTTTTTTTAAATTCAAATTTTTGGAACATTTTTTTAAATTCAAATTTTGGCGAATTTTTGAAATAAAATTGAATTATTTTTTGAATAAATTTTTTTTCAATCACATTATAGTCAGGGGGTATTTTTGAAAAAGAATAAAATAAATTGGCTCAAATCGCCTACGATGGTCAGAGAGGGTATTTTCATCCATAATTTTTTTTTCAATCACATGGTGGGTTACTGGGTTTCACTATTTGTTTAAATCATCTTATTGTTACCCCGGTAACGCCATATAAATATTTCCTAGCTACCACTCGGCACCCGTTGCTAGGCAACGTTGGAAATGTGTTCGAGTGGGTGGATTTTCCGCAAAAAGTGAGCACTATTACTAATACTGTAATTGCCCGGACAACCCTCGGGTTCAACGAGCTGTCGATGGAAGACCTATGCTCGCTTTACAATGTCCCCTGCGTAAGAAAGTTCAAGATCAGACTCATGTTGACCGGTAGAAATAGAACGATGTTCAGGTGACACGGTAGGAATACTCATGACTTTTCGGCAACAATCCAATATTATTTATGTTTTACAACATACCACTTTTAATTGATTTAACAATAATTACAATTTTACATTCAATTCATAAAACAAAAAAAAAACGATTAAATTAGGCAATATTTATAGGTTAATTCAATTTTAAAGCGATACAGGACACTTTAAGTCAATTTGTTTGTCAGGCGTGCAGCTCTGCGTCAGGCGCGTTCTTTGCGTCCCGGCCTGTAATTATTCGAAGGTACGGCCGATGGAGTCGCCAATGGTGTTGAGTTGCTGACTGAATCCCGGTACGCCAATTGAGATGGGGCGAAGATAAGAGGGTAAGTCACCGCTTCTTCTTCACGACTGGCGGCCAGGGCGACTTCCAACCCCCTTATCTGCGTTCGGAGGTTCTGATTCAGTTGGTGTTCCTCAACCCAACCCTTTTGAGCAGCTGTGAGACGTTGGTGGATGGACTTGAGTTTTGCTGGGTCCACCCAGGTGGATTTCACCTGTTGTACCTCCTTTGTGAGCTGAATTATCTGCTCATATAGAGCTTTGTTGGATTGCTGGGCGCGGGATAATTCCTTTTGTAGTAATTGGGCCGGTTCCATGGCTAATAAAAAATTAATAATTAAAGGGGAGAGGTTTACTATTAGAACGTAATCACATGATCAATATTCAATCCAAACAAACTAATGAAAATCATTTAAAGGTAAAAGCTCTAAACTAATCAAAAACAAAAACAAAACAAAAATTAGTTTTAATTATCATTAATCAATGTTCAATAAGTTTTGTGTCCTTCTCTGTTCAGAGAAAACCCTTTGCCACCCATTCTTCGGGGGTATAGCCCGAGATTGACATGGTCGGCCTCTTGGTATTGCGTGTTCGGGCCGGGGTTACTCGCGGGGCATGTGTCGGGGAGATTGGTTGTGGGTGCCAATAATTGTATGCGATCCGACCTGCCAGTAAATCCTCTTCAACGTTTGCCAGTTACTGGCGATCTCGGATCACTTGTAGGTCTACTTGGCGCTGATGTGCTTCCAGGTTCTCGAGCAGATGTCGAGCCTGCCGGTAGATTTCTTCGGCCGGGCTCCATTTGTCGGCCATCTCTTGCCCCAGATTGTTTCTGTCGAGAAACTTTGATGGGGGGAATTCGGGACATCTTTCCTGTCTATATTGGGCCCAGGCTCATCTCCATCGGTCTGCGAGGGAAATTGGCAGGCGATTCATTGGACTAGCTACAAAAATTAAAAAATCGTTAACGACAAATACTAAACCTCAAGTAGATGATCGATTTTTTAAAAATCTCCACAATCTTTGGTTAGTGCTGATACAAGGGGATTGGAGTAGGGTCATTTGGATATTAGAATAATTTTATACATTTAGGAAACGGTTGATCGTGAATCTTAACATAAGAGTTCACCTGTATTACTAAAAAAAAATAAAGGGGATCGATTATAATTTTTACTGGATTATTACATTTATTACTATTACAGATAAAATGATTATAATTTTTACTATATTAGTTCATTTATTGAAGATAAAATGATTATAATATTAGTTCATTTATTAAAGATAAAATGATTATAATTTTTACTATATTATTCCATTTATTAAATGTGAAATGATTATAATCTTTTCTATAATATTTCATTTATTAAATATAAAATGATTATAATTTTTTTTCTATATTATTTCATTTATTAAAGATAAAATGATTATAATTTTTTCTATATTGTTTCATTTATTAAATATGAAATGATTGTAATTTTTTCTATATTATTTCATTTATTAAATATGAATTATATATTCTTACTTTCTGTGATCATTCCCGATGCTGCGGCCACTTCCTCGTCGGGCATATTGGTTATTGAATCCAGGTTATTGATCATAATTTGCAAAAAGAGATTTTATCTGAACGGATTAGCTGATCCGTATTTAATATTGATTGATTTTTGCGTGGGCGTCGGTATCCTGTTGGACGAATCAATTGGATGGAATTTGGACGATAGGTAAATAAATAATTTTCGACATCCGTTTGAATATTTGAACTATTACTTGTCAAATTTTTGAAATGGATGTCGACATTCGACAAAAAAAAACTAGTAAGTATTTATTTCTTTGGGTAATAACGGCGGAAAACTCACTCGTGCCATCGTCGACTTCACGATGTCACGGCGGGTGTTCCCACGTTAATCCCAATTTTCTTCAAACCCATTTGATTTTAATTATATTTATTTAACATTTTTATATTTTTTCTAAGTTTTAATCAAACTCTCATCGCGTAGAAAAGTCATGAGATTTTCCTTGTTCAGCAATTGGAATTTTTAATTACTAGATTTGTTCTTATTCTCGGTGTTTTCACAATATTGGAATTATCATTTTATTTGCCTTCAGTCAATTTTCGGAAACTCGAGTTGTTAGATCCTACATCATTTGGCATTTGGAAATAGAATAATGGGTAATTTAAATTACTGGTTATCGTGGTCGGTTTGGGTTAGAGGTTGGGAATCAATTACAAAGCTGGAACTCGTTGGGTATTCGTATCGGGAAAACTGGGTGTCCATGGTGGATGTATTCGTTGATGATAATGGTGGATAATACAGATGGGTCGGCTAATTTAACTATTCAAGTGGGTTAGGAATCTGCGTTATAATACAATTTATTCTATTCATGGTATGGTTTTGATTCAACTTTTAATTTAGGCTGATTCAGTTTTTGAACGGGTCAACTTCAATTTTATGGCTGGCTTTATAAAAATAAAGGAAGGTGTTCTAGCAGTGATACTAATGGATTTGGATCGGAATAAATTCTTAGTTTCGTAAGAAGTGGGGTAGTTGATTTAATAAATATTTTAGAAGTTTTTATTTAAATTCTTCATTTAAATTGAATTTACTAATTTATTTCATAGCAATAATTTCATATTAATTTTTTCCCCGTAATCTTTCCCTTTAATAAGCCTTAGTCGCACATTATGTTCATATTATATTTAATGAGTGCCCACTGGAATACTCGGTGTGATGACTTTGAGCCGTGTGTAAAATGATTTAGGTCGAATTTAAAGAAAACTAGAAATGAGGAAGAAGCCAATAGACCCCTTCCTTATTTCTCCTTTCTTCTATACGGAATAATATTGACGTTCCAATCCCTGCGTTCCGCACGCCGGGTCTTCACTGGCACAGATCATCGGCGATATTCCATGAACTTACACGAATCTGAATAGTATGTTGATTTTACTGACTTGCGATGTGTCTTGGCTGTGGGCCGGAAAAATTTCGACAATAAAACAATAAATTATGAAAAACAAATTAAGTTTTATGAAAAGCAAGTTAATTTTAAACATTATAAATTTTTATTAATATATTAAAACAATATACAAATTACTTGACCAAATTCATCATAAAAATAACATAAAAATACATCTCCCCCACGCCGACATCCAAGCAGAGCTCTACCGAGGTTGCGAGGACGGGACGTGGAGAGAGAGTTTCCAAATAAAACTTCTGCTCACCTAAAAATTAGATTTTTAAACAAAAGATTCAAAAATGGTTTTTGGTTTGAAAAATGGTTAAAATGGTTAAATTTTATGTGAAAATGCATCGGTATTTATGCCTATTTTCAGTCCCTAACCTTGTGTGTTATTTTTGATTTAGTAAAACAAAATTCGACCTTGTTATTTTCTAGTGTATTCTAATCTTTATTTTTATTATTTTTTCATTTATTTTGATAATTTTTTATTTGAAATTTTTATTGAATTATTTCTAATTCAAATTCTTTGATTTAAATTTCATTTTCATGAAATTTTATTGATTTATCAAATTTCGGTCGAATTTGTTGGGTTTTCATGTTATGTTTGTATTTGTATCGTGCGGATCTTGTTGCGTTTTGTTATTATTTTAATTTATTTTTATGTTTATTATTTTATATGTAATTATCTTTTTTCTCATATTTGATAGGGTTTAGTTGATGTTTTAATAGGTTTATGTTTAAATTTGCATGTTATATTTGCATGTGTGTTACCGATTCATTTAAACATTTTACAAGGCCGTTTGTGTTCTGGCCCAACATAAAACACTCGGGGGTCCATAAAATTGCGACCCGCAATTTCAATTGTTTTTTCAAAATGATATATACATCTTTATTTTCAACATTCATAAAAAGTGTCTACAGTAAGGTTAATCATCAAGATAAAGATGGATTTAAGGTCCGGCTACTGTACGTAATCAAATAAAAGAAATAAAATTGGATAGTTCAGTTTTAATATCAATGTGAATCAATGTAAGTCAATAAGATCAGTTCAACTCAATAATAATCAATGTAATTCAGTTATACTTGGCTTCGAACGAATCACTGACGGCTTGGGTTTCTCTTTTTCTGGGATTGAGTGTATCTCGCACTCCTCTTTAGTCCTGCTCTCTGAAAATCTCATTTTCAGGACTTGGACTTTTATTAATCGCTCTGTTAGTTTTGGGAGTTCTTTTAATCGCTCCTTATTTTCTTTAATTATTCTTTGCTGATGGTGGATTTTCATTTGAAGGTTCCTCTCTTTTGCTTGTTTCCTTTCGAGTTGACGTTTGCAATTGCTTCGTTTAATTGTTTGTTTTTCTAGCTTCCGTTTCGATTCTTGGAGTTGTTCGGTTAACGATCTGATTTCATCCTGAGTCTGTTCGTGATTTTGCTTTATTTCCATGGCTTCTTTACAACTCTCTTCCAGTTGTATTACATATCTTTGTTCGCTCTTTCTGCTGTCTCTCATCCTCTCCGCTTCTGTTTTCCAGTAATCCTCTAGTTTTTATCTCAGCTAATTCTCGTCTCAACCGCTCATTTTCTCATTTTGACCTCTGTTATCTCCCACACTGGATGCTAGTTTTCGTTTCACTGCATTGACTAATTGTTTTGATTGTATCAGCTGTTGCTTTATCCGGGTGATTTCTGATTCTTGTTCCTCCACTATTTCTTGCCACTCTTTTCTTTCGGCTCTCCACTTTTTACTATAATACTTAAGTGGATCTTGTTCGATTGGTTGCACTAGTTGAATTGGGCTTGGTATACATTCTCCATCTTCTAGATTCATTTGGGTTTCTGTTTCGTTCGAATTCATACTAAATATACATCGATTACAATTTTTGTTTTTATCATTTTTATTATTTTTATTATCTTTCTACACTTTTTACAAAATTTTCTCCCTCTTTATTTCATACTACTGTTTCGTCCGTTTCCCCGAATCCTTCATCGGGTTCAGCGGGTATTTGGGTTGGTATTTCCGTTGGATATAACGGCACGAGCAGGATTGGTGGTCTATTCTGTAAAGTGTTTACCTCTTCACGTAAGGTATTTGATATTTGTATCTCTTCGTCTAAGAGATAGGTGAGATATTCCACATTTTCCGTTAGCTCCTCGACTTGTGTTTCTAATTGATGCGTATTTTCTAACGCTTTTAGCTTTTCAATCTCTTTCCTCAGGTTCCGCTCATTTTCCTCATACCCTTGTTTTATCGTTTTGATTTCCGCTT
Organism: Schmidtea mediterranea; assembly: GCA_022537955.1. Classification (NCBI taxonomy): domain Eukaryota; kingdom Metazoa; phylum Platyhelminthes; order Tricladida; family Dugesiidae; genus Schmidtea; species Schmidtea mediterranea. Next base: position 154,215,396 of record CM039680.1, on the reverse strand, counting down.
CGACTCGTCCTTTCAACTGTTCATTGACTTAGAGTTGATGTCTCAGCTGAATTTCTTTTGATACTACAACTCCTCGATGTCCGTTCACATCCTGTTGGAGTTCTGTTATTCTTTCGTCTAACTGCTGTTTCTGTCGTTTTTCGTCGGTCAGTTCGTTCAGTGTTTCCAATATTTTTTGGTTTAGTTGTCTGACCCATTTCCGGAGGTTAGTTTCGGTTTTCCTGAGCCTTCTCATTGTACTTTGTCTGATTTGTTCCCGAAATTCCAGTGTTTGGACCTGTTCGTTACGTTCGTCGATTATTTGTTTTTGCACTTCGACTTGTTCCCATAGCTCCCAATCTTCCATATTCAATATCCTTTTGGGTAACAGTCTTATTTCTTTCTTGGCTTCTTGGTAATGTTCTTTCCATTTTTTCGCTTCTCTTTTTATTGCTTTCACCTTGATCTCCGTTTCCCATCGTTGTTTTTGTTTTTGTCGGTGAGCTTCATCCTGCTCGATTTGCATTTCTTTTACTCTGGTTTGTTGGAACACAATTTCTTGCTCCAGTCTTACTATGTGATCGAACTGTTTTGCGTTGGCGTCTTCAAATATTTTACATTCTATTCGCCATTTTCTTGCTTGATCAGTTATCTGAGTCATCATTCTCTCTTGTCTGTCATCTCTGGGTTCTCTGATTTTCCTTGATGGTTTTGGCCCTTGATTTCTCAGTTTATCTACTTCTATCTTCGCGTTTTCCCATTTGGCTTTGTAGGCTCTTGCTCGATCTTTCTCTTCGGCTATTTGTTGTATATAATGTCTGATGCGTGATTCCCAATTACCTCTTGATTGTTCTCTATCCTCAGTCCATTTGGTTTTCCATTATCGTGCTTGTCCTTTTGCCCATTCTTTTGCTTGTTCATTATGGATTCTCTATGTTCTTTCTATTCGGTACTGGGTTCTTATTTGTTCTAATTCTTCTTGCATTTGGTTCATAATTTTTATGGTCTCTTCTCCTTTTTGTATTTCTGTTTCTTTATCTTTTATTACTTCTCGTAATCTTTCTATCTCACTTTGTTGATCCTGCTTGTCTTGTTCTAACATTCGGATCTCTTTTCTTTGATTTATAATTCTGGTTTGATTTTGAATGGATTCTCTCGTTAGCTCTTCCTCTCGCCCTTTGTAAAGTTTATCAGGATCCATCGTTCGTTGTTCTGTTTGTTGTTCCAGTTCCTCTCTTATCGTTTTTATTTTTAGCGTATCCTTCAGTAGTTCTCCATCTACTGCTATTAACATTTCTTTTAATCGTATTGACCTTTGTTGCCATGGTTCTGCTTCCTCTCTCATCTCTTTCAATTGTTCGGGTTGGCTTTCGATTATTGTTTTTGACTCTTTGTTCTCTGCTTCAACTTCCTCTACTCTTTGATTTGTCATCTTGCTTTGGTTCATTATAGTTTCTGAATATTAATATCGATTATTTTCTCTTTTCAATCACATTAAAATTTATCATAATTTATACCATAATTTACATCATATCTCGTGTTTTTGTGGTTTTTGATTTTTATAATTTTTGTTTTTTTTTTACGTTTATTTACATTTTTACACATTGTTTTCATTTTTTGTTTACTGATCAGCGAAACGGAATCCTTTGATCCACCCGTTGATCGGCTTTCTACATACTGGACATATACTAACTTTTAACCCGCACGCTTCACATGTGACCATATGTCCGCAGGGTGTATAAATTATTTCAACATGTTTTTGCCAACATGTTACACATTGATGCTGCTCTAAAATTGCTTCTTTTATTATTGATTTGTTGCGCTTCTCTTTTGGTTTCTCTTGGTATCGCTTGATTGCTCGGATTATTGCCTGTGTCGAGTCGTACCATTCCAAGTTATTAGCCAACCTTTCCTTGATTATTTTTCTCATTTTTTGAGTGTCTACTCCTGATAATAACATTATGGTCCTCGTTTTTGGTCGATCTAAAATATCTTCCACTTGTTGGTTTGTAATTATTACTTCTATGTTCTCTGACTCTTTTTCCTGTTTGTACATACATTTTCCTTTATGTTTTAATTTTTTTTTAACATTCTGATCTGGTATTGGCTGTTGATTTTTGCATACTTCACACATTATTCCTGACAATATCCTTGACTTGCAAATTCTGCTGCTCTTGAATTTCCCTTGAAAGTTCTAATCCTCTCCTCGAAGGTTCTCTTTATGGTCTCTCTTTCCTATATTAGTTCTGTTGGATCTTCGAAACTCTTTATTATCGTTATCTTTTTCTCTCCGCCATTTTCATGTTTGTCTACTTCCAATTGTTGGAATCCTTCTAATCGGTTTATTGCTTGGTTTCCGACGTCGATATTAATTCTAAATGGGCAGGTGGAGAATTTCCTCAGATGTTCTCGTTTTGCTGTTTCTCCTTTCTCCCAATGCGAGAGTTTTCCTTGACAATAAATGCAGGTAACTTCGTCCGGTAGTTCGGGGGTTACTGAGAAAAAGAATCCTTGTGCTGCCATCTCTTTACTTTGTAGGTCAGTAAATACTTTATTGTCCTTGAATGTTAGATATCTTTGGTTCTCTTTTCTCAGCTGTTCGTGTTTTACTCTCATTTGTGAGTAAATCACTTGCCTCATTTTCCAGGGTCGTCCGGCTGTGTTAAAGTTGGAATAATGTTGAATTGCCCTTGCTAATGTTTTGATTTTTTCCTCTTCCTCTGGTTTTTTCCATAGTCTCGTCCATATCGAATCTGGTCCTTCTCTCATCTGTACTGTTATCTCCTCGCTGATTCCGTTTGCCATCTAAATATCGTCATTATTTTGAGTTTGAGTTTTTCTGATTTTTCTGATTATTTGTATTTTTTGATTTTTATGTGGTTTTTATTATTTTATTTACATATTATTTACACTTTCTTTTTCTCTTTACAACGTCTTGTCCGGCTTCTCTACTTCTAATTTTATGTACAAATTATCTTCTCGCAAGAATCCTTCTCCTCTTAATCGTTGTTGTGAATAGAAACGTGGTGTACCAATTGCCGTATTCTAGTCGGTTGTTGGTCTTCCCATCTGTGGTTAGTTTCCTGTTCTGATTAGGTTACGATATTCCGCTTGTCCTTTCATTGTTAGTATCATATTTTGTTTGAAAGGCCATGTTAATAACTCGTCATATTCTCCTCTTCCTACTCTGACGAAGACACTGATATGGGTACCTGTTGCATTTCCATCTCTATTTGGATATAGTCTAATGCCCAATTTGTATTCATTCTCCCAACTATATATCGGTGGACTATCTAGAATTCTCTGTGTTCCGTCTTTTGTTCGCTATAGCTTTTCTGCGAATTCGGTTATTTTCCATATAAATGGTGTTGTAGGTAGTTTTCTGGTTATCAAGCTGGTTGTCTCTAGTTCCTTTATGCTGTTGGTCATCTGTTGCATTCTCTTTTCTATTTCGGCCATTTTCTTGAGTGTATTTCCTTGGCTTTTCTCAAAATTCTTTCTGGATTCTAATATTTCTCTCATTAGTGCCTTTTGTGCATCCATTTCTGTTCGTAGGATTTTTACTTCCCATGCCAACATTCCTATCGTTTTCATCATGATTTCGGTATGCTCGATACTGTTCTCTATCATATGCTTTTGATTTCCGCAATTGGTAATTGTGCTTGACAATTGAATAATTCTAACGGACATTTGACTGGTTTGCCGATACATTCGTTCCAATGTTCTTTTAGTTTAACTTTATCTTTCCTGTCGCAGTTGTTTGTGCATATTCCTTTGTATAGATCGCATATTTGTTACTCTTTTGGATTCCGGTGTTCCTTTTCTATTTTTATCCATTCGTCGATAGCTCCACAGAATTCGCATTTTTTACTCTCTCTTGATGCATACTTTATGGTGTTTTTCCATAGTCTTTTTTGTTGTGATGGTTAGACATTTTTCGCATAATATCTCGTTATATTCACATTCGTTTGTGTGACTTTTGGCTTCCTTCATAAGTCCTTTCCATTCACATTCTTTTACTCGGCATTTGACTGATAGATTATTGATTTCTTTGTTGGTAGCTTTGTCTATTGTTGTAGGATCTTCGCCTCCTTCGATCGTTTCGTCGCATCCTGGGCATTTTATTGTTTTTGTTTCTATCACTTTTATCGTACAATCTGTACATATTCTGCATCCACATTTCGTCTGTCTCGCTCCAATCAGTAATTCTTTACATTTGCAACATTTTAATCTTTCTTCTGTATCGTTCACCACTCTAACTCTATCTTTCATTATTCGTCTCGTAGCTTCGGATGGATTCTCGCTTCCTCTTATTCTCTTGATAATTGTCTGCATATCTACAAAAATTTTCTGATTATTCGTTGTTTTGCTTCTATCGTTTTATTTATACATATTTACAAGGTACGCTTTTATTTTTACTCTACTGTCGAATCCGGTTCTGGGGTGAATTCTGGCATCGATGCTATCCATTCCACCCAACTTGCTGGATCTACGTGTTGTTGGCTGTTACGTAATCGTCTAATTTCGTCAGCTTGCCATCTGATTTGATCGGCTAATTGTTCGTTTATTCTCTGTAATTGTAATATGGTTCTTTGTTGATCTTCTATTCTTGCTGCTTGTTGCAAACTTCTGTTCACACTTTCTGTTAATACTAGATGAGTATTTGTCCACTGAGTTTGCGCATTGTTGGTTATTTGCATCATTAATTCGCATTGTCGTCTCCATATTACTTCGATTCCCTGATCTTGATATATTCCGCGATCTAATTCCACAATTTCTATGAGTACATTGGCAGCTGTAAGTTGTTGTATCACTTCTATGAACGGTGGTATTCTGACTTGGTTTTGTTGATTTGCATTATTCGGATCCATCTGTTGATTATAATACATCATTAATTCATCTGTATTCTTTCTGTTTGATTATTGTCTCTGACGCGTTTTGTACAATATTTATACATACTATACATACTACTATTATACTACATAATATTTTACACTATATACAACGTCTTTCCCATTTTATACCATTGTCTCCGGGGACTCTATACGCAATGTCCGTATATCCCCGTATTTCTCGTTTGTTATCTGGTATACATCAAATTCATTTGACCATTGTTGTGTTTCGATAATGGGCGACTCTTTTAACCAGAGTCCACTTGTACTGGAATTTCCTATGATTTCATATTCCTCGGTTCTTTCTGCATCGTATTGTCCCAATTCGATATCGTAGTTGAATTTTTCTACTATCGGCCATAATCTTTTCTTTTTTGGTTTCTGTTTGCATTTGTTGGTGGTTCTCACCAGTTGAATTATTATCAGCATTACTACGATACTTACTACCGCTGTTGTTATCCAGATCATTTTTATCGTGTAATTCGTTTCGTTGGGCTGCGCTGTTGTGGTTTCTCTTGCGTTGGTTGTTTCCATTATTCTCTCTTTCGGTTGTACATTTTTGAGTACTTTCTGGAGTTGATCTGGGTTGATCTGTCGCGATTGACTTGGATGGTTTTCTTGTTATCGTTCTCCAATGTTCATGAGTTCCTTTTTGAATGTTTATTACGTATTTTCCGAGTTTTCTTTTCGTTGGGATGCAATACTTTTGATTCTTTATAGTTTTGCTTGTTTCGCATTGGATTCGTTTGTTCACTGTTTCATTTCCTTTAGGTTCGTATACGCAGATTTTCGTGATGGGTTTTTCACCTGTGTTCTCAATTAATATTTCCTCTTCATTTGCCGCGTTCGACTCTATATTTATTATTACTGCTTTGCTTTCTCTAATCTGGCGTTGGTGCGGTTCCTCTCTTGTTTATTTTTCTGGATGCTTTGTCGTAATTGACTCTGATAGTTTTCTTGTTATTGATTTCCAGTAATCGTCTCTTCCTTTCTGAACGTATACTATATACTTTCCACGTTTTCTTTTAGTTGGGATGCGGTATCTTTGATTTTTGATATCCTCATTTGACTGGCATTTGATTCTTTCGTTCCTTGTTCCGTTCTTTTTGGTTTCAAATACGCAAACTTTTGTAATGGGTTCCTTGACCATATTTTCGACTATTATCTCCTCTCCGCTCTTGGGGTTTAATTCCACTTTTATTATCATTTCTTTGTTTTCTCGTGCTCGACGTTGATATGGCTCTTCTTTTGGTGTCGTGAGTTTTTCTCCCCAGGTTTTGGCTAATACACAGGTTATTATTATGTCGTTGTTGGCACATAATATATATTCTGCATTACCCTCTAGACTATCCCATTCGCATTTCTTTCCTGCTTTCATGTTCATTTTCCAACAATCGATAATTTTGTTTTGTATACACACTTGTTCAATTGTTTCTATTCCTCTGTTTGTTATTCGTAATTTTCCTATCCCTGGCTCTACTTGGATTCTTACGTTTCCATCTCCTTTTGTAGCATCTCTACATACGTCTTTGGTGGCCTGACATGATGATGAGCTTTCGGATCTTATTTCCATCTTTCCTGGTTTTCCTATTGAGTCGAATTGACAACTTATGCTAGTATTCATTGTTAGTTGTAAACATATTCCTTTACTTGGGATTCCTTTATCATTTATTGTTCGTATTCTAAACGATTTTATTTCTGTCATGGTATTTTCATCAGCTTCCGTTAGCTTGATTGACGTAATTAGTATCATTATTTTTTGAAGCAGGGTCGGTTGGTTTCGATTTTCTCTTGATTGTCGTATCTTCTTATTATGTACCAGTATCCCTCGGTTTTGTTTTCTCTCGTTGTTGCTGTTGCTCGTTTCTTTCCTCTTTCCCGATTCTTGACGTTCATCGTTGGATGATTCCTTTTTCTCTTGTTGTGCGGATTTATTCTCGTTTCCCGCCTTTGGTTCGGTATCTTGATCATCCTGTTTTTCGTTGTTGTTATTGCCTCCTTCTCCATTGTTATCTCCATCCGGGGTTTCCTTTGAAATGTCGTCCTCGACATTTATTACTTCAATTATTTCCTCATAGACCTTTATTATTCTTGCTTTTAGATCATCCATCTCTTTTATCTCTTGTTTACTCTTTTGAAATCTTATTTGCTTTCGATGCCATCTATGTATTATTGCTAATAGCTGTTCCTTTCTATCTCCGATTCGTATTGCTTCCTTTGGATGGTTGGTGAATTTCAGTCTTTCCCATTTCAACATTGCTCTTATCGTCTTTGAGAATGGATAATAGGCGTATATGGTTTCTTTTAATAGGACGTTTCTGTTCCTTACCATATAGTTTAAGTCGAATACTTTAAGTGACGAACCTTCATAGGTCCATTTCATCAGATTGGCTGCTGCTTCGTCTTGTTTGGCTTCGATAGCTTCCCATAATGTTTGGATCGTTTTGCCCATCATTTCTCTTTCTCTTATTGTCGCATTGCTGGTTATAAATTTTATTGCACTTGCCTGTCTTGATTTTAGTGCGTAATGTAGTACATTATTTTCTCCATTATCTTTTTCCTTGAACAATGATCCCGTTCTTAGTAATTCTCTCAGAACTGTTGTAGAAGCATCTGCTGCAACTGCGAACATTAGTGGTGTTTGTCCCTCTTCATTTGGTATATTCGAGGTGTGTCCGCATTTCTGCATGAGTTGGATTATATCTATTATTCTTTGAATATTTCTATGTTGTACTGCAATATGTAGAGGTACATTCCCTTCTACATCTGCCATGGTGAAGATCATGGGTATCCTATCTTTGATGCGGTCCATTTCTGGTGGACTTCTAGCTCCTTTAGCATAATCCATCGCGATTTTTCCCGCCTTGTTTACTATTCTCATCCATCCTTTCCCTTCGACCCATTCTGGCATGATTTTCCTGATAGCTTTCGCTATTGCATCCATCCTGTCTACATTATCTTGGGTCGCGTTTAAAGTTATTTTGGATTCATCTGGCTTAGGTTCCTCTGCAGTATTGTTTGATGTTGTTTCTATTTTTCGACTCATCGTTAGTTCGCTTATACTCAGTTGTTGGGTTTGTGATCTGGTTTGCATACCTCGATTTTCTGGTTCCCTTGTTATTGTTCTAGGTATCGCTTTACATCTGCTCACGTTTACGTATATAGGCCTGGTGAGTGGGTTGTTGACCAATTTAACTCGAGCGTTATTCTCGTTTACATACATTATCTCATATGGTCCTTTACCACTCCTTTGTAATTTTCTGGATACTCCTGGGATAATTTCTGGTGTTGCGATTATTACCCAGTCTCCAACTTGAAAGTTATGTTCGCGTACGTCTCGCTTTTTATCATGTAATTCTTTATAGCTCTCTTGGTTAAATCTAATACTCATACCTGCCGTTTTCCAGATCTCTTGCATTCGTTCTTTGAATCCTGTTACATAATCATCAATTTCCATATATTGTGATATCGGTGATTGATATTCCAGGTCTATCGGCATGTTACATTTCCTGCCATACATTAGTTTGAATGGGCTCATTTTAGTTGCCGAATGTATCGACATTCTATATGCCATAAGGCATAGATTTATATATCTATCCCAATCTTTTTGGTGTCTACTGACATAATTCGACATCATTTCTATTAATATGCCATTGAATCGTTCGGTTTGTCCATTTGTTTGTGGATGGTATGGTGATGTTCTCAATTTCGCAATTCTGAAGTAATTTGTTACCTCCTCTATGATTTTGCTCATAAAGTTGGTTCCTTGATCGGTTAGGATCTGTTTGGGTGTTCCATATCTACAGCATATTTCCTCTACAAAAATTCTCGCTATTGTTCTGGCTTTTTGGTCTGGTATTGCGAATGCTTCCGGAAATTTTGATAAATAATCCGTCACTACTAGTATATAGATATTTCCGTCGTTGGTTTCTGGTAATGGTCCTACTACATCCATTGCGATCATCGTCATAGGTTCTGGTGGGATTGGCATTGGTTTTAACGGTGCTTTCAATTTACTTCCCGTGCTTTTTCTGGTTGCACATATCAGACAATTCTTATCCATCCTTTTACGTTTTCTCCGATATTTGGCCAATAATATTTTTGGCGTAGTCTTGCTTCCGTCTTTTTTGCTGACTTGTGTCCTCCAAGCTTCCCATCGTGATATTGCATCAATACCTCTTTTCGTCTACTCTCTGGTAAACACATGAGTCGTTTTTCGCCATCCATTAATAATAACCATCCCTTCTCCATGGTATATCGATGTCTCTGTTTCTTCATATGTTCTCTTAGTTTGCTTTTATTATCAAAAATTTTCATATCATTGGTTTTCATAAATTCGATTATTTTTTTTAATTCTTCATCTTCTTTCTGTTCGTTTCTCAGTTTTGTGAAGTCGATATCTTTTGCGATTATCATTCATATTCGTCTTACATCATGATCCATTAGTTCCTCAAATACGAATCTTGACATGCAGCCTGCGTTGGCGTTGGCTTTTCCTGATTTGAATTTAATATATGGTGAGTATTCTTGCAACTGCATTGCCCATCTCATTAATCTGCTAGAGGCTTCTTTATGTTGGCCTAACCATACCAATGGTTGGTGATCTGTTGTGATATAAATCTCGTGACCCCATAACAAATATTTGAAGTGTTTAATAGCTTGGATTATTGCTAGTGCCTCTCTTTCAGTCACAGAGATCTTTTCATGTTTCTGTCGAAATGTTCGACTGTATATCCAATAACCGTTCTCTTTTCTCGTCATCCATTGTCCTAAGACTGCTCCAGACGCATATCCAGCTTGCGTTGTTGCCTAACAAAAACGGCTCTTAAATCTGGTACGAGTATTGGTGCGTATATTAGTTTGTCTCTGAGTGCTTCGAGGCTGTTTGCTGTTCTTTTGCCATATAAAATGGGTATCTTTCTTTGTTAATTCTTGTATTGAGTTTCCGCGATGTTGCATAACTCTTGATAAACGTGTTCGGTAGTATCCAATAAGCCTAAGAATTCTTTGCCACCTGATGTGACTGTTTTGGTACGGGCAATTCTTTATCTTTTCGATGTTTCTTGGATCTGGTTCTTTGCCTTTTGCCGACCAACATGTGCCCTTAAGAAGGTGACTTTTCTTTTGCCCAATCACATTGGATGGTTTCATTTTAATTTCCATTGTCTTAGTCTAACGAATTACGTTCGATATTCTTTAGATGTTGCTCGAAGGTGCTAGAAAAAATTGAATTAAATCATCAATATAACCATACATGTTGATGCCGTGAGTTACAAAGTTCATACATCTCTGGAAATGCAAGCGTGCATTAGTTAATCCGAAGGCATTCTTGAATTGTATAAATCTTTCCGATTGTAAAGGAGTTTTCTGCTCTGTCTTTTCTCTTGACCTTTATTGCCAGTAGCACTTTTTAGATCTAGCGATGAAATAAGCTGCTCCGTTGTTAATGATTGTAGATTCTCATTATATCTGGTAACGGGTATGATCCCGTTTCGTTACATTGCGTTGAGTCTGTCGATAAATCTATACAGAAACCGTGTGTTCGTCCTTCCTTTACCGATGACCACTGGAAAATTGCAATGGCGAGCAAACTTGGTCGAAATACTCCTGCATCTAAACATTCTTTTGTACTTCTTTTTCCAACTGACTTCGAGCTTCTGCCTAATCGATATGGTCGTAGTTATGAGGTACACTCTGTTATGGTATCGTGTGTTGCGTTTACGTCGCTTGTGCCGAGAATCTAATTCAGATGCTGCAAAATATATCTTTAAATTCCTGTCAGTAGTTTTGTAATGCTCTTTCTCCGGTTATCGTTTAGTGTTGGCTGGTCAATTGTCCATAATCTTCCTCAGTTCCCTTCGGTTTTCGTTGCTGAAGTTCGATGTTCCATCAGTCGGTGTTTAGTTTTCCCCAATCTTTTCGTTCTCGTAAATTACTTGTCTTCCTCATCGAAATAGTAAATGTTATTGGAAATTCACTGTTCGTTTACATATATACTATCTCTCTGAGCTAGTGGCAGTTCTTCTTTTTCTCAAATTTGTGGTTAGGTTCGAAAATCATTCTCCTCTGAGTTTCCTCGTTCACTTTATACGTAACAAATCATTTTTGGTGCGCCCTGCACCACTATTTTCTACTGAGCATCGCACTTTCTGAATTTCAACATGCATATCCGTGCCGGTTTTATCTCTCAACCCATCGATCCTAGATCCTGATTATTATTGTCTATTAATAACTCTGCATGAAAATCTGTTCCAATTATACAATCCGCGCTCAGTCTCCTGATGACTGCTAAATAAGTGTGGATTTATTACATTTTTATACTCTATTATCACCATATTTTCCCGCATGACTGCTACTGATTAATTGCTGCCAGGTGATTACATCCATGTTAGCTTCTTCATACATGGCTACAATCTTCTGGTATTTTAATGCCATTTTTATTGCTGAGATGCTTCGCTCCGGTATCAATCATTGCATTTATCTCTACTCCATTTATCTCTATGGTATCGTAATGTTGGTCCAGCTAACGTTGGCAATATTGGCTATAGTCGCAGTTTCTGGATCCTGATCCACAACTTCTCGATTCTTGGCTGGTTCTGGTATCAAGTCTGCCCAATTTGGTTGTACGGTGCCGTGGTAAATGTTTTTTTTCGTAAGGTGTTATGTTGTCTTGGTATCGGCACGTGTCTTGTCCACCGGCATATTTTTCTCTACTGATTTTGTTGCTTTCTTTAAACATTCAATATACCAGTGCAAGGCATGATTATAGATGTCCACTATTTCTTGTCTTTCCGTTCCACTTGTTTGAGCTGCTCTTGAGTTAGCATCATGTTGTTCCTCTTGATTTTCGTCGTTGTCGCTTGTTGTCACTGTTATCATCTATTGAGGTTCATCACCGCTTTGCAGTTGGCTCGTTTTCTGTCGTTTCATTCTGGTATGTTCTCAGGTTCCAATCTCATTATTGCTTTGAACTTTGCGTCCGACTTTCTTCATCGGTCCCGTTCATTTTAGTTAGAATTCCTTACTACCTCTTTATCTTGTGGATTGTCGTTTGAATGTCCATGTAAACCATTGGTCTTTTGCTAGAACGGTAGACAATTGCCATTTTCCACCGTTTAATTTCCTCTCTCTTTTATAGATATCGAACATGCTAAACATTTGTGTTATGATTAATCTTCGATTTGAATGATAAGTATATTCCAAAATTCCTGCCATCATCTGTCCGAAGATTAGATCTCCCACCTGGCTTTCATCATATTTGCTGTAGCGTGGTGAAAATGATCCGGCGATAGTAACAATCGTAGTTAGGTTTCTCTCCATAGTTGTTACTCCCGTTATCGTTACAATATTGGATAATATTGCTTGCCTTTGTGCTGGGAATAAAAAAATGTTCTCTGGCTCGTTTCCAGGATCTTTGTTTAGTATATCCCCACTTTTGTTGTGATATATCTAATGATTTGAATTCTGCTTCAACTGGCAATTCTGTGAGTCAAATATTTTGGTGAGTTGCTATATTACTCGAGTTGGAAATTGTAACAACTTCCATCTCTTATCTCAAAAGTAATGTCCATATACATTCTGCAGCTGAAACAAATTAGGTACGAATTTCTCTGGATTATTATCATCGCTTGTTTACTGGTTGAGGCGAATCTGCATTGTTTCCTTTTATGCATTATTTCTAATTCGCTTTATGCATTTATCTCTTGGGATTGTAGAGATTCATCTGGTAGTTTTGCATTGTTTTTTCACCATTATGTACGTTATACATGACTTCTCCGACGATTTCTCCCAAAATGATCCTTCCTGGAGTTGGTAGTAATGGAATTAGCGTTATCCGGATTTGTGATTGCCATTGCCAATTTTGTTTTAGTATTTCTCTGTTTAAGATGCAATCATTTTTAACTAGATCGTAATATATTTTCTCTGTTGATGCCAATCCTTTACTGATATAGAAAATCCATCTTGTTAATTGTATATTAGAGATACAGTCTTTACATCTTATGGTCTATTGCGCTTTTGCATCGTATTTGCTGTTCGCGGATAGGAATATTCCTTTGAATTTCGTGCTGGATACCATTTCGTCGCACTTGCTCACCATTCGTCCTTTTATGATCTCATTCCGATAGAGTGTACATTGATATTACCACCGTTGAGTGTGACCTCTGATCGATGATTAGGTTGTGGTATGCTGGTTTCCGATTCTTCCGGTTCTCCGTAATTCGTCACATTGCGCTCTTTATTGTTAGTTTCTGTTCGCTGCTGCACTGTCCTTGCACTTCATCAAATATTTTCGCTTCAATAAGGTGAGTGTTTACAAGTTCTGGATTCGGCGTGATACACGATTCGTTGACATTCCCGTATTGCATGATCTGGTCTTGTTGCCAGGCATTGAGGGTATGTTTCTTCATTGCTTGCTTGTTTGGATCAAAATATCCTTGATACTTTCATAACTTTACTTGATAAACTTTCAATCATACTACTTCTTTGACCAATTGAGTTTAGTTAGAGTGTACTCTCCTTCCTTGCATGTTCCGTCATCAGCCGTTACTCTTCCCGCAGCGTATACTCGGATACTTTTTATCTTTCCTTCTCGGCTGCACTTGGACTCGTCGGCTATTTGAATTTGCGTTCCGTGTCGTGAATTCCAGTTCTTCACATTCACCCTCCTTGTTATTGAACTACGAGTTGTTTCCGTTCGGCTTCTATAATTGTTGAATCGTGAATGATGTCCGCATGAAATGCTACTATTTTCCTTTTTACTGAGCATTCTTTGATTCCGTTTTAGATGAAGTCCACTTCTTGATACACGTATATTATGATACTGCTGTAGCTGTTGTCATGCAGTTCTACCGGGGTTTTGCAGCTTTTGGGCATTCCTCCGTTCTCTTTTAGTGATACTTGTCGCCCAATCTTTATGTGTATCCTTCATTATACCACAAAGCGGTTCTGTTTCCTTTATTGCACATCATCCATAATGAGTATCTGTCAGTGATGATGCAGTCATTCCTTTTTAGCTGTTCTTGATACACTTGCATAATCGTTGTTTCAAATTCGTTAATAGCTCTTTCAATTTTGTTGCATCATTCTCAGTAGGTTGATCCATCTCTTACTTACCAAATTTATAAGAAGCTTGCCATCCGCCTTGAGTCAAGATGAATGTTCGATTACTTTTGAATATCCTTAGTTGCGATTCATATCCATTTGGTTGTATTCTTGGAGTTTCGCTTTCTGTATACCGCTATTGATATTATAACATCAGATAGGCCCATTGCCTACCAAATATCTCTTGGGTCGTTCTGATCGTTTTGTTAAATGATTGATTATCAATAATAATTCCTCCGATCTTGGTTGTGGTTCGCAACTTTATGTCCATGATTTTAGTTTATTATTGGCTTTATGCGCCCAAAGTTGTTTTCGCTCTGTTCGATATTATTTAGTTTTAATTTCTCGTTATTCTGGATTTGCTGAATCCAGCATGTCAGCATTAATGCTGTTATCCATTCTTGCTCTTTGTCTTGCCTTTCAGTTTTCCCTGTAATCTGTTTCGTCACGTTTGGCTAGCTTGTTTAATATTGTTGTTCAGTTGATCATCTGCATTTGTTCTTTGGTTTTTCTTTCTGGAGCTGGCTTTGTCAGTTTTTTGTTCGTTCCTCTATGGAATTTCTGTTTCCATTGCGTACCTGTTTCTTTTACGTTTGGGTGCTCATCTGCCGATTTCTCTGGATGTTGTAGCTCCTCGCTCATTATCAGTTGTCCCATTCGTCTGCCTGTTTGAGTTTCGGGCGTCTTCTCTCTTTCTTTTATTTCCTCTTCCGGTATCTGCGCTCATATTTTATTTCCACTGGTGTCTCTGAGCACATACTATTCGTCTAGTTCGATCTGTTGTCATGTCGTTCTCGTTTTCTGTCATGAATAAATCTCTTGATCCGGTATTTCCATGCGGCGTTTCCTCATCCACGATATCATTTAAATCATTTAATATCTCTTTCATCTCCTGTTGTTGATGACGAATTTACGTTATCTCGTGTCAGAATGGGGAACTTCTGGCGTATCTAGACTTTCTTGTACGTTCCTTATTGGCGCTTTTCGTTTTAATTCTCTCTTTTGAAGTTCTCTACCTCGATCTTGCTACTGTTAAATTATTTATTAACCCCAACTTGCATTTGTGTAAAGTCCGATTATCGAGATATCATTTCTAATGATCGTCCTTTCGTATTGTAAGTGAAAGGAAAATTCATATGGATATTCTCTTTTTTACCCTCACTTTACCTTGGCGGTGATGTAGAAATCCCTTTCAATTGGTTCGAAGTCTGGTCATAATTTTTAAATTATAATTCTCTATCGTTTCGGCTGGCCCATTCGTTATGTTTCCATTTTCGGATTAATTCTCAAATTTGCTCTGGGTACCACTCATACATTCTCCGAATATTCCTTCTATTTCCTTTACGATATTTTTCGTAGGTTTCTATTCGATAACATGGAATCGATTAGTCCCATTTGCCAGATCCGTTAACTGTTCGTCTTTGATTCTTTGGCGCCGCTTCTCAATATCGCTGCTAATTCTCTGCATTTTGTGTTTCTGTTAATCTTGTTAATCCTTCCTCCACTGAATCATCCATATCTGTGGGCAAGTATCTTTTTACTGGAACTCGTTTTTCGAGTACACTGATTCGCGGTCTCGCTTGTTCTTTTTGGACTCGCAATTTCATTTCTCGTTCCGTTTCTACTTCGATATGTAAGATAATTGTATCGTCTTTTACGAATTGGGTGTCACATGTTTTCAGCAAGACTTGGTACTCCTCCTGCAACATTTTCGGTGGATTTCGGTTTCTGGCTTATACATAAGATCTTGGATCTACTCCCAATTTTTCGCCGTGTTTGCCTTCCCATTTTCCGGGATTTAGCGATTGAAATTATGACTTTTCGATTGAAATGGCCACTTCTAACTTCCCGGTCATATCTACCTCTTGCTAATAGAAAATACACTCGGATAGAATATGTTTTCCTGTGTGCCTACCCCATCCCGTTTGGTATACCCTCAATTTCATACGATATCCTCCATTTCTGATAAGAAATGATGACTGTAATACCGATGATTTTCTCTTCCTTCAGCCGATGTTATACTTTTTAGCCCATCCGCTATTTTCAGTATATGGGGCTTAATCGCAGCTCTTATCATTTATTTTCCTCGTCTTCCTCTGTTGCCATTCAATTTCGTTTATCAATTTCCTCTGGTAAATTTTCGAATATGGGCTCCATCTTTCGTATAGTTCTAAGCGTGTTTCATTAGCTGCATCTTTCTGAGCGCTTCTCCTGGTACGTATTGTCTCCATTTTGGTTCGTTCTCTTCATTTTCCATTTCCACCTTTCTGTGTCTTTCATCGATTTACACCCTTTTCCATGGTGTTGATCGGCATCGCGAATCATCTATAGGTTGCAATTGTGCCTCAATTCGCATCTTGTCGTCATTACCTGTAGATGTTAGTTTTGGATTCATTTTTTCTTTTCATTCCTCTTGGAATTCTTTGAATTTGTTGTTTTTTTGTCGTATTTTTTCTCTTGGTTCATCCATGCTATGAATATTAATGGTTTGTCCGTTCCCTTAACATAATTCATATATCGGTTCGTTTCTCGTGGACTTATGGTCGTTTGTGATAATTATTGCACATCTTCTACCATGCCGTCATCGACTATTTTCGATTATCGGTGGATATTTCTCGGTTTATCCGTCTGGTCATAATTCATGCATTTGACAATCTGGGATCTACAATATCTTTCTTTATATTTCATCATTCGGCGTAATTTTATCTTTATCTTATTGTCGTCTCCCCTCATGTCTCCTTTAATGCTCTCCGTATTTGGCTATCAACTATCGTTCTCTCGTTATCGAATCTCATGATATCTGTATCTCGAAGCTTCTTAACAACATTTTCATTGAAACCTGTCTCGTTAACATAATCGGTAATATATTTTCTGGCTGGTTATATGGCATTGTTCTCGTATTTTAATCTGATTTGCCCTCATTATTTTTTGTCTTCTTTTCGAATCCTGCGTTTTATGTCTTTGATATACAGTATTTGAATTTTCTGCCATATTTCTGCTGTCGTTTCTTCGGTTTCACTCTTAATTAATGTTATTACGTTTATCCCGTTTGGCCATATTAGAGCATCCGCGAAGTGTATGTCTCGTTTTGTTTTCCTTCCTTGGTAATAGAAGGTTTATTTTATATAACTGGGTCCTAGCCTTTTTCGCTACCCACTCATATAATTCGTTTCTGCTTTCACTCTTGTTGCTTATATCTGTTCGGTATCTCGTGGAAAATCAATATTTACTTATACCGCTCTTATCATATTCTTTCAAGTTCCTTGGTACTTTTATATCATGTCTTCCATGAGGCCGATGAACGTACCATTATCTTGTTGATAATCCTTTCCGAATTAAATTTCAATATTCTGCTGTACATGGTTGTATCTTTGAGTTATACACTGGTTTCGATCTACTTCTTCTACGATTTCGTTAATTTCTTTAATATCTCTGTTTCATCTTCTCTGGGTCCTTCGTCTTCCATTTCTTCTATATTCTGATTTTTGATTCGTTTATTTGGTGTATTTTCATCAATGATTGAAATATTCTCCACCCAGACTTCGCTTTATCTCACTTTCGTCTTCATCTGTTTGGTCGTCCTGGGTATTTGTCTTAGCATATTGATTGTGGTTGTTCTTCCTTTTCAATTTATTTTTGTTGGTCCTTTTGTTTGAACCATATTCTTTAATTCTTGTCTTTCAGTTTTGAACTTCACTATCCACGTGGGTTTTTCTCTTTCTGATCTTGATTTCTATTTTTGTAGCAGTATCCTGCTGGATTCGATTTTTTCATTATTGGTTCTGATTCTTTTCTCTTTCTTGTGACGTTGATGCCTTTCTGCTCATCTTTTTGGTAGTTCTAATCTTGTTCCTCCATTTTGATCATCTCTCTCTTT